>PITB01007110.1:0-83317 GCA_004024585.1 Paradoxurus hermaphroditus | reverse complement strand
ATTTTCCCCTGTGGATTATCTATCTGTACAGATGAATTCAGTTTATATTCAACTGTACTATTACTTTGTTGTGATTACTATATAGATTTTATTGAACATGACTCCCTAAAGTTTTTCCACATTAAGATACAAATTTCATTTTGTGTATTATTCATAAAAGATGTCATTCTTTTATTTATCTTAACAGAAAGTCAGTAGTTTATTTTTGCTAAAATTTACAGGTGGTATTTACTTTTCAAATATATGAGTTTATCATTTTTCATCCCACTGGGAAATGCCCAAGACTAATGGTCAGGAAATCAGTGGCCTGATTATTAAGAGATTTGGATTCTATTGCCTTGTGGCCTTTCATTTTGATCACAGACAAGACACTACATTTTAATCTCTCTTTCTCTCCTTCCTATCTGTAACTTTGCCTGCACAGGTAGTCATGGAGTAGAAAACTTATCTAGAGTTAATAAGCTGTGTTTATATTGTTTTCTAACCTTCTAAGTCTATTCCTATCAAATTCTTCACCTGAAACACAAGGTGATGCTTTCTGCCCAGTGTACTATAAGGCAGTATATCTATCTGTTCCTATCTTGATGCTGATTGACACCTGATGTAACTTTTTAAGGTTGATAAGGCCAACTCTTTCTTAGGGATAAGTGAGGAAGAAGACAGAGACATTAGTCCCCTGATATTGTACTGTGCTATTTTAGAGGGCTTGAATGAAACTGAGATTGGAAAACGGTGTAAAATGAGTTTAGGGAACCTTTAAAGAGAGAGGTGACAAAGAAGAACAAATAAAGATGCTCTTGTCATAAAACACCTATGGAAAAATAGGGGAAAATTTGCATACCTGTAAGTATGCAAATCAGACTGTGAAAGAACATGCCATAAGGCTAAAGTGGTCTGTGAAAAAGGAAGGGAAAAAACAACTTTTCAAATGACTATTTCTGTTAGAAGGCATTATAAATATTAACATCACAAAATCATTGTACCAGAAGTGACTTGTCTCTGGGGTTTAGTGGTATTTCATTGTGCAGATGAGTATGAAAATCCAAAGAAGTTCAGCGAATTCTCCCAAATCTCCCAATCAGTTAATGCCATCATAGCTGGACATAGAATCCATTGCACCCTAAATATCAAATGTTTTCTTTTGTTTGCTGATGAGAAAATAATTGCTAATCTCTTCCAAATATTCATTCTTTGCATCATATAATAAATTCTATAAAGCAGAGAGAACATATAAGTAAGCACCTCGGGAGAAAATAGAACACTAAAAATTATGAGGTGTTATCATGAAGACTATCACATACCAAGGATAAGAATGTCTTTTATAAGCATCCTGAGGTTCTTAGGAAAAATACTTATATTATTATTTTTTGTAATATACTACAGATAAGTACACTTTCTATTTTTTTAACTCATGAGAGATCATGTGACTACAGATCTATTTTCTTGAGCTCCAAACATGCACTTTTCCTCTGCAGTTTTTAAGAACAAAGTTACAGTTGCCCAGTTACAGAACTCGTTATGTCTTCCTGAATTCTACTTTTTATGGAAAGTCCATGTTTAAAGCATTAAAAAAAAAAAAGCAAAGTAGTACAATCTAAGATAGTATGCTCTTTCTTTCTTGACCAATTATTCACATGCCTATAGTCAGTCACAGAAGGATGCAGAGTCACCCTTCTGTGTTTCTTGGAGTAAAATAATAGCTTTAAGAAGTCAGATGTAGAAAACAATGAGAAGTAGTAAATGTAATTAATACACTCTGGGATATTCTTCTAATTTCACAGCTTCTATTATCAGTGAAAGAATTCTTACAAATAGACTAGTATTAACAGACATTTCAAAAGGGCCATTGTTACATTTGTTATAAACTGCTCTTCTAACTAGCTGTTCAGGAAATTTTAAGTTTGGAATTCAGAGGTTTATAGAAGGATATCCTCACTCTCACAACATTAACAAATAACAAATCTATCTTCATTTCCCATTAAACAAATAAATATCTAAAATCTGAAGTAACAAGTTGTATATATAATCCTAAGATCTTCATAGAGTAAGAACTTGGAGATAAAGGTCAATGGTTTGATACATAGTGCTGGGATTAGTGCATTGCTCAAAAATATGGTCAAAGTCAGAAAAATGTCTATTCAGAACTACCCCATGTGGCACAGTTTGCAAAGCCAAGTGCTTTGTCATGATCTTGTTTCTAAAGTAAGATTCCATTTCAGCACATTTTCTCAATGTAATATTTCATCTTCCTTTCAAAATATGAGAGGTACATTCCTAAACTGTAGTGGTGGATTGAGTTTTATGGAAAGGATGACCATGTAACAATACTATAATGGATGTAATTGGATGAAAGATAGATATAAACACCAGATGCTTCAAAACTGGCTTACACAAATACCGTTTAAACTTTTGTGAGTCACCTTATTTCTTTTCCCTTTGGCCTACCCAATATGGATTAGGTGGAAGTCTGTAGAATAAAGTTTAAGATATTCTAACCTCTGTATTTCATTGACAGACCACTTGCTAGTGTTGTAAAGCTGATATTAGCTGTGTCTGACTTATAGTAGGCACCTGACTGAGGTAATCAGAAGAAAAGAAAGCTGTCAGAGACGAGAAAAGAACTGGGGGTATTAAAGTGTTTAGAAGAGTTAAAATACACATCAGAGGCAGTAAATAGAATAATATATGCTACAGCAATGGGAAAGGAGATGCCAGAGAACAGAGGGCAAAGTCCAAACTGTAAGATTACAGCATTTCAATAAGAGGCTGGGGGAGTAAGCAGAACAAACAATATACATTTGAAGAAAAATCGCTAAAAATAAAATTTGGGCATATATTTAAAATATTTACCATAATCTAGAAATGAAATTAAGTTTAAGACACAGTATAACAATAAATCCTTGTAAAACTTGAAATGTTTTACAAAGAGAGAGAAAAGTTCTACAATTATCTAGACACATGAAGAGTTTCTGTGATGAAAAAACAAAATTCAGACATCCTTAGATGTCGCCTTTAGAACACTGAACACTAAAGTCAATTAGAAAATTGGATACTGGTTACTGAAATCTTAGTTCTGTGATCTCAAGTCTATATGAATCCACATTTGTATTCACATGAGACATTAACACAAAGTCACATGACATGTGACCATGTGACAAAAGTCAGTCAAAATTATATGTTAAAGAAAGGGCTTTAACATATAATACCTAAATAAGAAGGTAGAAATAAGATCAGACAAAGTAGTCATGAAAATAAACACAGGTCAAACTCCATATCGAAAGACAAACAAATAAATCCAACCATATGCCACTCACAAGAAATAAATCTAAAACAAGACACAAAATTTTAAAAGAAAATATTGAGCAAAAGATAACAGGCAAATATAAAATGAAGAACAGTCATCATGGCTATATTCCTTTCATGCAAAATAACATTAAAGAAAAAGTGTACTAAGTGAAACAGAGGGTCATTCAACAGATAGAATACTAATCCTATGAAGCTGTAACACTGTAGGCCTCTCTATGCTGACACAGTACAGAAACATATAAACACCATCAGTAACAAGAAAAAGGAGAACCTTATGGGCATCTAATTGCTATGGATGACATTCACATATCTTCCTCCATCTTTGCCATATGAAATTTCAAAAGGAAATGATTTGCATTATATAATTAAGAAGGCTTATTTTAATATATTTACTCATTATCATTGAACAACTATTGATTATCTACAAGTAAGCATATGATGCATTCACAATGCACTGAGCTTCCAGTCTAGTTGGAAAGCTGGGAAATTATAACCAGTTAATAGGTTTGTACCAGGGAAGTTGGGAGCCTATGGGGTGGGGGGGACATAATCCACTTGGGTGTATTGACAGCAGGTGTCAGGGCAAGCATCCTCAGAAGGGGGACATCTGCACTGAAAGGTGAAGGAGCTGGGCATGTGAGTATGTGGAAGAGCGAAAGGGGGAAACAGCAGCATACCAATGAGTCCTGTTGGGGAAACTGGGTAATGATTTTGTGGAAAGCATCAAACAGTTCCTCACCTCTCAGCATGTTACAGAGTATTAGATAGAGTTAAGAGTTAGATATTTTTTAAAATGATGAAAAATCTTCAGAGAAGTAGAAAATGATTTCAGTTGGAGTTTCTAAGCATAAAAAATTTAAAGTCAAAAATCTTTTAGTGGCTCAGTCGGTTAAGCATCTGACTCTTGGTTTCAGCTCAGGTCACCATCTCATGGTTTGTGGGATCGAGGCCCCATGGGGCTCTGCACTGACAATGTGGAGCCTGCCTGAGGTTCTCTCCGTCTCTCTCTGCCCCTCCCCAGCTTCCACACGCTTTCTCTTTCTCTCTCAAAATAAATAAATAAATATTTAAAAAAATCTTTTAAACAAAAGTAATTATAATACAAAAGGAAAACTGGAGGGGACCAATTGTAGTAAATAAGCTAAAAGTGTTACTTTCTCAATAAAGAACATCGACAGGTCAGAAATAAAATTGCAAACATGATTGAAAAATAGATAAAGGACTCAAATGAATGATTCACAAATAAAAAAAAATGATAGGAAATATGTATGAAATGGTTTCTGTGTGTCAGACATTAATCCATTTAGTGCTCTCAACCACCCTATGAGGCAGAAACTATTTTTATTTTCTATCTCCATTTTATAGATAAGGAAACAGAGACACAGGGAGCTTGCAAAACTTGCTCCAGATAGGTGGCTGGTGAGCTTCAGAGCTGGAAGGGGAAGCCGGGCAGTCTGGCTCCACGTTCTGTGACTTTACAAACTGTGCTACTTCTCAAGGAATATGCGTGTCCAAAAACCAACACCAAACCCAAACACTCACCTTTCCAGTAAACACATGAAGGGAACTTCGAACAACAAGGAGATTGTTCTGTCATTAACTGACTCCTATTGCATATATAATAAAAACATATAGAAACTAGTCCTACAGAGCTAACCCAGTGTATAATTATGACTCAAAAGAAATTCTTTTTTATTGTTTTTGTTTTTTGTTTTTATTTATTTTTTAATAATTTATTGTTAAATTGGTTTCCATACAACACCCAGTGCTCATCCCAACAAGTGCCCTCCTCTGTGCCCGTCACCCACTCTCCCCCCTCCCACACCCCGCTCTCCCCTCAGTTTGTTCTTAGTCTTCAAAAGAAATTCTAAGGTTTAATAGTAATTTGAACTCTTGAGCAAGTAAATAAGAAGTTAATGTGGTTTTTATTCTTTGAAATTTTCTAAAGTCAATCCAAGAAATCTTTATTTAGTCCAAACTAAGAGCCAGGCAGAAAATGAGCTGGTGTGCCACACAGAAGCCCACAAAGCTGATGCAAACACAGATATCAGCTTCAAGAAGGCAAACACACTTTCAGTGATGCATCAATCGCCTTGCTACTTGCATTTTGGATGCATTATGAACCTCAACTGCTTAGTACTTGGGAAATTGATTTAGAACTAAATTGGGAGAGTGATGAACTAACTTCTATCAAGTCTAAACCTATGATCTATAATCCAGCTCAGATTCGTGTATAGGCTATCATACTGATGGACACAGCATAGGCTAACAGCCATTAGCATGAATACGTTTTCTATAATTCTCAATATTTGCATATCCCTCAGCTAATAATAAAATTCGTCTCTTTTAAACATTCATAATGCTGCTGCCAAGTCAAATTTGTAATCAATTTGAGTTTTATATATTTTACCCTCATTTGAACATTAAAAAACCTAGTAGTAGATGCAGAATAAAATGAAAGAGCAAGTGTACACAACAATCTTGCATTAATTTACAGTCCTTAAAAAAAACTTGGAGAGAAAGGGCAAAGAGTAAAACACGTAAAAGTGTGTGCCATGACAGCACAAAAAACTACTGCGGCATCCTTCCAGTCTATGAGCAGAGTGAACCAGATTCCATTTTTAAAACTAGCCTCCGTATGGTCCTATTCCCTTCAAATGCACTGTGTTGTTGTGTGTACACTTGTCACCTTCCCCCAAATTTTTCATTCATCTGAGTTCATCTGGTTTCCATGCTTTACACATTAACAAAAACAGATAGTCTCTCAGGGTATTAAAAAGAATTAGTTCTTGCCTCCTTACTAACCCTTCCACCCTTCCCTAACCAGTACTCTTCTAGTTCACCAGATACTGGAAGAGATCCTGTACATCCAATTGCGTTAGAGGAGGAAGACAAGATTCAACAATGCTGTAGAACAAAATACTGGTCCTCCAAAGATGTTCACATACTTATCCCCAGAATCTGTGAATGTGTTATTCTACATCACTTTACAGATGTGATTCAATTAAGGGTTTTGAGATGGGGAGACTATCCTGGATTATCCAGGTGGGTTCCACATAGTCATAAGGGTTCTCATAAGTGAAAGAAAGAGGCAGGAAAGTCACAGTCAGAAAGGAAAGGTGATGGTAGAAGCAGAGGTACTGGTGAGAGAGAGTGGGGGAGTGCAGATTGTCCATTACTGGCTTTGAAAATGGAGCCCCATGAGCTAATGAATGTCAGCAGCTTCTAGAGGCTGGAAATGCCCAGAAAACAGATTTCTCCCCCTGGGGCTTCTGGAAGGGGCTTGGGCCAGCCAACACCTTCATTTTGGATTTTGGACCTCCAGAACAATAATATAACAAATTTGTGCCATTGTAAATTACTACTTTTGTGGTAATTTGCTACAGCGGCAAAAAGAAGCTAATGCAAGCATCCATTGTATACATACATACACCTGTCCAAGTCAGAACTTACTACACAGTAGATCCTTTTTAAACATCTTTTTTAAATGTATAAAATTTTATTTGCGAGAGAGAGAGAGAGGGAGAGAGAGAGAGAGGTAGCACATGAATGGAAGAGAGGGGCAAGGGAGACAGAGAGAGAATCCCAAGCAGGCTTGACGCTCAGTGTGGAGCTCAATGCAGGGCTCAATCCCACACTCCTGGGACCATGACCTGAGCTAAATCAAGAGTCAGATGCTCAACAATCTGAGCCACCCAGGTGCCCGAGTAGATCCTTTTTAAGTCATATTTTAGTTCCAGTTCCCCTAAATCACACAGATTTATTTACACAATCCACCTTGTGATAGAAACATCTTTGAAGTCTTCTTCATGCCCCAAAGAAGAAATGTCCATCTACGTATAGATAAGACTAAGTTTAAATGTCCATTTAGATTTTTTTTGTTAATAATTTATTGTCAAATTGATTTCCATACGACACCCAGTGCTCATCCCAACAAGTGCCCTCCTCTGTACCTGTTACCCACTCTCCCACCTCTCACACCCCCCTCATGCCTCAGTTTGTTCTTAGTCTTTGAGAGTCTCTTATGTTTTGTCTCCCTCCCTCTCTGTGTCTTTTTTCCTTTCCCCTCTTTCCCTCCCCCATGGTTTTCTGCTAAGTCTCTCAAAATCCACCTATGCATGGAAACATATGGTATCTGTCTTTCTCTGACTGACTTACTTCACTGATTTTAATCTCTCAGTAAGAGAATTGCCCTTTCTAATTGTAGTAATGTATTATCATATAGACCTGTCCTGTTTTGTGCAGCTCCTACCATCTCACGAGAAGTACTTCTGGTACTAAAGCAGTTAAGAACAAATGGAATTTAGCCAGAAATTAGATAATTATTCATACAATAATATTGCCAGTTTTGGGTATATTTGGGAATTTAATCATATTGCTATTAAATGTTTTAAAATTAATTGCTTAGTATAGTTAAAGAATTGCCCAGTTAAAAAAATCAATAATTGAATAAAATGACTTAAATTTCTTTGAAATGATCAAATAAATTAGAACCATTAAATGCCTATCAGTGGTGCATATTTTTACAACTTCCGTCTCATGTTAGACATTTCCCTAGCATAATCAAATGTATATTTCATTATAACAATAACTGCCTGTAATGAGTATTGATTATGTGTTAAGCATTTTACATGTATTCTTATACACCTGCATTTTACATCTAGTTCTTACAGCGACCATATCTGATTGGTGGTATTACTTCCATTTAACTGATGAAGAAAGTAACATTCAAAAGATAAAATCATTATATAGTAAAGTGGCTGAACGTGGAACTGAGTTCAGGTATTTCTGAACTACCTGTTCAACTCTAGACAGTCTCTCATGTAAATATTTTTAATTAAAATATAACATTTTATTATAAAACACAGTTTTAATTAAGTCTATGAATCTTCCTTTCTGCTTCCTAAACATCTATACACAAATCCTTTCTAAACATTTATTTTAGTAATGTAGGGGTAAGTCAAAGGGAAACCAATAAAGTTGAATTTCTATGACTCTAATTGGCTCTTTTTTCATCCTTATAAGCTCTAGTTCAGAATTAGAAATGGAAGCAAATTCTTCAATTTTATTTCTTTGGTCACTACAGAGATCAAACTTGAGATGGGGTTAGGGGTTGATCCACACAAGCAGGGAAAGGGACGGACTTGACTACAAGGGAAGAGAAATGCAAAGCAAGGGCCACTTCTCTAATTTTATCTTGATTGATTCTCCTCCAGGGCATGGCAGGTGGTGTCCTGCTTCCATCACAGTGTCCTCTTGGCCAAATCTGCATCCCAAGTATACAATAAAGGTGTTTGATAAACTCTCTTCCTAAGGCTTTAGTCATGCATTCAGTAAACATCTACCTTCCATGGACTGTGAGCCAAGTACAGTGCTCAAGGCTGGGCATGACTTAATCGCTATTATATTCAGTCCTGCTCTACTTGTAGAGAGAAGAAAAGAAAAACAGCAGAGAGATTCTCAAGAAATACAGTATTCTAAGAAGTGTGGATCTGGCCTTATCTCTAAAAACAGCAATACAACAGGTTGCATCATTTCAACATGCTGACTTCTGAATAAAACCAGCTCCCAGATGGCTGGGCCTGCTAAGGAAGCTGACTTGACTGAAGACACACCAAATGTAGCTCTCTTTAGGTGGGGAATCTTGAGGAACTTGGTGGCACACACTTCATATCCCCACCCCCAAATCACATCTGTTTATATGGAGATGAAATAAGTTGGATCAAGCTCAATCTTATTTGAGGGGGTTACAAAGCCACTTGTAGCCCACCAAAAACTCAATTTCCCTTTAGATTTCCCCCACTTAACCTGGGCAGTGAGTGGCTCCCTCCACTGTGTTCTCCCACCACTTGAAAATTACACTTTGATCTGTACGACACTACATTTTAGTGTATCTTTGAAGTTCCTCTGCCTGCCGCCCGTATCCCCACCCACCTCCCACCCCACAAGGGGCTCTGTCACCCTCCACCAACATGCAAGTTTCCCCAGCAAAGGGCAGAGCTAAGTTAATTTTATAAACCTGTTTTACTCCAGGTTCCATCTTGGGCTCTTACCCAGCAGGAGACAGACCCACACGCGGATTAACCATCCACTCTGGACCCAGAAGGCCCAATATTTATTCTATCTCTGACATTCACTTTTGAATATAAGCAAATTGCTTGACTTTTCTAAGCCTCTTTCTTCTTCCCTCTATCTTGAGAATGATAACAGGACCTAGTGATTGCCTGTGAGGACTGAAGCAGATCTTATAAAAGTAGTTTACGTAATATCTTGCACATAGCAAATAATAAATGGTTACTAGCTTCCAGTCACCCTAGGTGTTACTATATCTCCTGCGTGTAATTATTCAGCTAATCTGAGCTGGTACAAGTCCAAGAATAATAAAGTTATGAAATTTCCCAAAGCTCAAAGCTGTAAGAAGAAAGGATGGACTTGACTCTGATCCACCTAAATCTATACAGACATTCCATTCCTCTTTATAAACCTGGTATCCACCATGTTTCCTGAAACAAGGATAGCACAGTAAATCATGAAGGAATGGGAACTACATGAGGAGATTGAAGCAAAGAAGTTAGCATAGCCCTACTCATATGGCCACAGGGATGGAGAAAATATATAAAGGAGGAGAAATTACTAACTTAATGAATATGATATTCAAACTGTACCTTGGCACTAGGTCATGAACAACCAATTTTTTATCAGCAAGCAACAAGGCAGTCCTCTGAAAATGTAAAACTCCCGAAAAATCACCCCTGTATATATCACGTGCTACAACTGTTTTCTCCCAAAAAGTATTTCTCATGTTTTCCCCTGTTCTGTGTAATTTAGGTAAAATCATGAAACCATCACTCAGTTATTTAACATTTTTCATTTTTCCCTGCAGCCTCTGAGCAGTGGGCATGATGCAGCAAACCCTGTTCTGGACCGGGCAGGTGGTGAGGATGGAGTCACTCCATAAGTCTCTGCTGCCCTGTGGCTGCCTGCTACAGGCAAGGAGAAGGGTCTTGGATTTTCTCACTTGTGATCCATTACACAGTTGCTCTGCCGGTAACTATGCCTTGCTATGCACGTCTACTAAATACCTCTATTAAATTCCTTTATTTAGGTGTTAAGTAATCCCTAAATAGAGGTGTTGCTATTTAGTTTGAATATAGGTATTCTTCCTACTTGAGTATCCCTGTTATTTAAATTGAATTCCATCCTTTTCTTCTGAAAGTCTCTATTCCAGAAAAATCCCCAAATTTCATGCCATTCTACATTATTCCATGTCTGCTTGAGTTGCTACCTTTTTGATATAACTTCTTTTCCTCACTCATTATTTCCTAAGATACTCTTTTTTTTATTCCCATTGCGTTGTTACTGCTTTTCCTTTCCTCAAACTCCTTGTGACTGCCCATCTCCAAATCTCCTTTATATGTGGTTCATTTACTAGTGGACAGTGCCTTTGTGAAGAGAATGTTATCTTCCATCTTCTTTCGTTTTTTGTTTGTTTGCTTGTTATTATTATTATTTTTTTTTTAGGATAGACCTTGAGAAATGGCAAGCAAACATAATCACTTCTTAACCACAGAGAGATAGTCATCAAAGTTAGTCTGTGATTAGCAGCAAATGTTTGTGCTTCTGAAAGGCAGTGTGGGAACAGACTAGTTAAAATGTCCATCAGCACTTCTAAAACCATCAGGACCCCAGATTACACAAAAGTGACTTCATTCTGGGGTCAGAGCAATTTGTTGGTAGATGGAGATGACTCATGCATACTAGCTTAGAATCTGTCTTTCCCTAACATGGTCCACTTTTTTCTCAGGTTTTGTAAAATTCCATGTGAAGCTAATTCATGTATACTGAACTGTTTTGTTGAGTTCCAACTATGTTGTGGGCACTCGACAGATAAAAAAAATGAGCCACGGTAATATAATTGAGATGCTGAACCTTTAATAATTTGCAGCTTTGAGAAACATCTCTGTGGCATGCCCACCTTTAAATGGTTTGCATATAGGCAGAGGTAGGGAAGTTATTTACTTCCCGACTATGACTTTAAATAATTTCTGAGCTAGTTGCATTCTGGAACAGTCAGAGGTTTCTGATCTGTTTTTAGGAATTCCCTGATACTTCATCCTCTAACTCTCATCTCTCTGCTAAGGTTAGGATGTTGACAAAGGATATTAAAAGAAAACCGAAATCATCAAATTCTTGCTGTCACCAACGTAGACAATTAATGCGGTGGCAGCTTTTCTCCTAGGAATCACCCTTTTCCTTTGAGTAACAAAATATATTTAATTTAAGCCTTTTGTCTTACAGAAGTTCAGTCTCCAAATTTACACAAACTCTTTTCAATGACCTTAAGGAAATCTTCGTTTAAAAGTGCTTTCTCTGCCTTAGTCTACAAACAAAGCATCCTTTGATATGTTATTTTTTCTTTTGAAACTAATGGCTGATAGGCTTGATCAAAAAAGGGAAACAACCCTAATTCTAAGTACTTTCTTTACTGAACATTTGGAAAAGCTAAGTCGAAGGAAAACAGAAAATGCTTCAATAATGTAACATATTGCCTGGTGAATACCTGACTCTCTGGAAGTAAATTCAGTCTTTCAGAGCAGTGATGTTCTTAGAAAAATTCCACTTTCTACAAAAATGAACACTTTCAAAATGATGTGGTTTTTAATCACTTAATCTGGTAGAAGACAAAAATGCTAATGTTCAGCAGGAATGTTATGAATCTGGAACGTCTGGGTGGCTCAGTTGGTTGAGTGTCTGACTTTGGCTCAGGTCATGATCTCACAGCTTGTGCAAGCCCCGCATCAGGGTCTGTGCTAACAGCTCAAAGCCTAGATCCTGCTTCGAACTCTGTGTCTCTGTCTCTCTCTGCCTGTCCCCTGCTTGTGCTATCTTTCTATCTCTCTCTCAAAAATAAATATTAAAAAGAAAGAAATGTTATGAATCCATGTTGTTCTGACAAAAGCTATAGGTTCCACTAATGTGCTCTAAATTAAAAGGTACCTGGCATCTTGTTCAAATGTTCGTATTGTCACAAGTACTTTCTCATTACTGTCCCTGTAATTGTAGGGGGCGCTAAAAATGGTATATACATTTTGAACAGTCTTTTAAATATAGAACAGGGATGTTTATAATGGGTAATAATTTTAATGCACAAAATTTTGAATCATTTGGGTGCCGGGTTATTCTATCTGTCACCAACCACTAACATGCCCGAAGTGCCCTTTGCATATCAGCGCAGACTGTAACTTCAAAAGAAAACGATGATGTCAGTTTCCTAATGATATGCTGGTACTAGGAACAGTCCAAAGAGGGGAAGTAATTTAATAGTCTGCCCTGCTCAAGATACACATGAAGTACATAGTTAGTCAGTTTCATCATCCTTTAATTTATTTATACTTACTTATCTTTAAAAATTTGGCATTGGCATTTGTTTCCTTGTCTCTCAGATTCAAAACCTAATCCTCTAAGTGCACCATAAGTGGAGGAACTCAGTATATGCTGCTTATTTCACTCCTGTTTTTAAAGGGTGAAGTGTAAAAATCACTCTTTAAATGTTATTCAGATTAAAACTTGCTCTTTTCCATGCACATTAAAACAGTAACAACAACAAAAAAAGACAGTAACATCTGTGAACAACAAAGAATTTAATTAAAACTTGCTAACAAAAGTTTTCCTAGGCCAATGGTATTTTAGGTCAAGTGTAAGAGAAGGTGAGAGGAGGGAAATGGAGGGGGGAGTGAATTGTAAGAAACAATTTAAAAATTATATATTGGGCTTCATTGTAAAATTCCATATGAAGCTTTAAAATTGAATCAGTTCCCCAGACTACTCCTTTTAGGCACCAAAAACCTCGGGCAGATGGACGAGTCATTTCAGCTTAGTGTGACCTGATGCCGTATTAGGATAATTCACCCGATAGGGAAGAACTCAGACTGTAAACTTAAGCATCTCTTTGTTTATCAGAAAATATTATTTTAAAAAATTTAGACATGTAACTGGAACTGCAGGTTATCAACCACTAGCCAGGAGCTCAGCACCGGTTTCCATCTCTTAAGTCTTTCGTTTGCCTGCATAACCATATCCACCATGATTTCAGTCCAAGACTCTCTTAGCTTCATCAGCAACACATAATTGTGACTACGGAGGAAGGGCTCTCCACAGCCAGAAAAGCTCCAGATGTGCCCTTATTTGGGAGCAGGAGGAGTCTAAAGCATTTCTAAGAATGATCTGCTTGTGCTTTCCCTAACGATGAGTGGCAGAGCCTTTCTGAACATTCTCACGAAAGTGGTTATTACATATTTATTATTATCTGACACTAAAATACCTAGATTGCCAAGAAGTAAACGGACAGTTGACATGAAAACAGCTAACTTCATAGGTATTTAACGTTTGACATCATGACTTATACACAGTGGATGACCATTAAGCATTTATCAAATGAATTTGTCTTGAAATAAGAGTGCAAGATTCAGTGCCCGTCTTTTGATGGTTCCTGTTGACAGATTTTGTTACTTTCTCTCTCCTGCTTCTTTTTAAAGAGTAGAAAACAAGTTCCAAATTCTGCAACAGAAGTTATTTAAGCAGCCTGGAGATGTGAAAGTTGGGATGAGAGCTTCCAGGAGGGAGCAAAAATAAACTTCTTGCCTCTGAACCTGTGAGTCTCCCACAATGAAATCCAGCTCATCATCAAAACTGCTCCACAGGACACTGCATGAGCAAGTGAAAATTAGAACTAAACAAAATGTTTGCTTGGAAAGTGAAACCAGTCAACTTTGGGCTTTCTGCCAAATTCAATTTCTGCCAGAAATTCTCCTGTTATTACATATCTGTAGAAAGCAATTAGAAAAATATTATATTTTAAAAATTCTGGATGTATTCATGTCTCCATCGCAGTTCAGTCCAGAAGAAAATAACTAGCCTTCTCAACCCGGTGGGCCAACAGCAGGATTATAGACAGAATACGCAGACACTGATACGCGCCCACGTGTTTCCTTGGAGGAACATCTAATCACAAGTTGTATCCTATTCGTTTTGTGAGGTCTAGGAGGAGGACCTCAGTAGGTATTTAGGGTGTCCTAGTGCACTTCTGAGATGGAGGCTTGCCAAGGAAAGCAGATGTGACGGAAAGCCCTAGATCCCATTCACCAGCAGTGCAGAGCCTGAGGAAAATGTCATAAACCCCGCCAAGCCTGACACTTGCCATTATAGAAAGTATCTCAGAAGGAGGAATTAAAAATGATGCTTTCCAGCACGTTCTGCGTTGTTCTTTATAAAATCTCAAACCTGAGCATGGAGATGGTGAGTAGCTTAGACCAGACGCATCTGGTCTATCAGTTTCAGTCTCCTGAAAAATTCCTAACACCCAACCATGTATAGTTTCTGGGGCTCCATTCCCAGTCTTCTGTTTTTGTCTTATCACACACACTCCATCAGCTCTCGGCTTCATCTCTGTTGACACCCAGGGCGTATCTCAGATGACTATTTAAGCCCTAATTTTAAGTTGCCAAACATTTAAAAATTCAACATAGCCCTTTTATAAAAAGTATTACCCACAAACGTGTTTCCATTCTTAAATTTTCCAGTTGTATATTAGAGTAGAGAACATCTGGGGTTGTCAGGAATAATGGTAAACATGATAAGGAGTCAATATTTATACATATTATATACTATATATTATATATTATATAATGAGAGAGGCAGCTGGGAATGGGAGCAAAAATTATACATTAAGGGAAAATGATGAATTGGTTTTTGGTGAGGTGAATTTAGTTCAAGAATGTGGGGACAAATGAAATGGCGAGGGGTCAATGAAAGCTCTATTGTTGCAGCTGTCAATGGGACCCCAGCTGAGTGGGCATCAGGTCTAAAGCATGGTTCCTTTAGGCTCTTAGACCTATCCCTGAAGCTTGGAGTTGGGAGCCCTTAAATCTAGGCCTCCAACACTCCTGAGTAGCTCCTGGCCTTAGTTTGAAATACATGCATGATGTCCATGGCAGGCTCCAACCACACCTTGTGTCTAGTCTTCCTTACTTCTGACCTTGTCATTTATTTTCCTATTTATAGCTTAGCTTCATTCCTCAAATCTGATGAATTGCACCTTTAATTGGCTCATGAGCTTTTGCTTTCTTTTTAGCTATTGGAGTCTTCTTGGCCTTTGCTGCTCTGGATTCCCTTTGTAAATAGTCTGGTCCCTACAGCCCGATCTTTCAGTGCCTTCCTCCTGAGTGAGTGTTCTCCTTCCATCTTTACTCAGACACGGCAAGTGGATCCAAGTTACAGAGAGATGAGGCAAATAAAAGTAGAGAAGCTGGTGGGTAGGATGTGTTGAAGATAGGAAGATGATGCTGAGGACCAAGATCAATTGTAGTTGGAAATAAAGAAAACTGTGGTCTAAGAGAATACTTTGAGAGTCCGAGAACTAAGTCAAATTAATGAAAAGGTCCAATAAGTGGCTGTGAGCAGCTGCATCAGAAAGGAGACAGAGTCATTAGGGTTGAGGTAGCTAAAGAGTTCGATTTCTTGAAGTAATATGATGTTGACATCAAGAACAACAGGAAGGTTATTAGTTTCAAGTGTTGGAATTATTATAATAGAAAGAGGGTACTTAATAGCTTTCTACAACTCCAGAGACGACAGAAATTTAATCTGAGCTGAAAAGTGCATCTCCGAAAGGTAAGGATGCCTTTAACAACAGAACGACCTATTAAATCGGATAGATGATTGTCTCTCTGAAACAGTTTTTAGTGTGGTGTTTTCCTGAATGTTTGGCATCTAGGAAAACTTGGTACCTTATTTTCTTATCTTTCTCTCTGGGAAAGAGATAATGGTTATGTTATACTAGCCTCATATATTAAATAACAACAACAATAATAATATAATAACAGTAATAGCAAAAGCTTATACAACACTTACTATGTACAAGACACTATTGTTGTAGTCATTTTACAAATATGAATTTATTTAATCCTTAAGACAACCTTATGAGATAGATATTAATAGTATCTCTATTTTCAGATGAGGAAATACCCACAGAGATATTAAATAGTTTGCCCAAAGTCATCCAGTTGGTAAGTGTAAGACCCAGAATTCAAACCCAGGCAGTCTGGTTCCAAAGTCTGTGTTCATCTAACTAAGGTTCACCTGACAGCATTTTCTGATTTCCCAATACAGTGTTATCTGGGGTTCATTTGGAACTTCTTTTGGCCCTGGGAGATGGTGTTTTTGTGATTCTGGTAAACTGAGGGCACTGCATACATCTTAAGGATAATATACTAAGGAATATATTCCAGATGTCTTTACTGAAAATGAGACTCAAAAAAAGAAGGAAGAGGAAAGGCAAAGCAAAAGATGATATTGTATCACTTGACAAATCTTTCTGATTTCAAGAACTATTCAGAATGATTAAAATGTAAAGATGATATCAAAAATGAAATTTTATATATCAGCTCCTGGAACTTTTAAAATAAATCTATCCAGGAGAGAATAATCCTGTAGAAAATGTTTATTATTATTATTATTATTGTTGTAGTTGCTGTTATAAAGATGTAGGTTGACACTTTCTTGATACAAATTTACAAAATTTGTACAAAATTTACAAAATACAAAATTAGAAAATTTTGTGTCAGGTTCAATGTCATGCAAAGAGTAAAAAGAAATGTCATTCTGGATGATATTGTGGTTATTGCTTCTTGTCTGAAGACTACTCTTCTTTTTTGAACATCCAAATGCATTTCAACAATACAAAAGAAATGGAAGACAATACAGAGGCACCAGTAACACCACACTTTACAAAAATTAATATATACATATACATAAAAATATATGTCTATATATGTGAACATAATGGAATATAATGGAAAGAAATGGTTATAACATAATATAATGACATAGTCAAGAATCTGGGGTCAGTTGAGTTGAAATGGTGAGGTAAATGAAAAGAAGTGAACATTGAAGCCTGAGGTAATTTACTGCCTCTATTTAAATAGTGGGGTGTTAGAAACTATAAATAGTTTTGAGTTGATAACTGCCAAGCTGACTAGATCTTTTCAGGAAAAAAACTGTAACTTAAGTATAAACACATGCCTTCCTTTCATATTTCATTTCTCTCCTACTTCATGGAGTCAAAGTTGGGCTGTTGTCCAACTCTGGATGACGGATGATGACGCATCCTGAAATGATTCCCATTCCAGAATGAGTCAGTGACTGAAGCAGACAGGCACTAATACAGTCACATTCCTAAAAATATGTGATTTTGAGTGCTCTGGAACTCAGAGGGCTAACATAGTTTCTCCTGAAGAAGCTGGGGTTGTAATGAGGTTCTGTTCCCACTCTGAGCATCTGGAACGGTTCAGAGGACAGAAGGAACTGAGATGGCTGTTGATGGCCGTCACTTGTTCCATTAGCATCCCTATCTCTGGCCCCTGTATTCCACCTGAAAACTGCCACTGGACTCTACCATCATAGCAAACCAGCAGACTTTTGCCCTGTAGCACTCAGGAAAATGGCTTGGGATCTAACAGAAGCAGAGGCAGTGAATTTTATAAAGAGCTTGTAGCTAGAATTGACAACCTTTAATCACGTGAACAAACTCACTTTATTCTTGTCCCTTCCCAGAACTATTCCAACATGGCAATACAACCCTTGTGTGAAGAGTCAAAACTTCTAACTTAAAAACAGATACATTAAAAGGTGATCCTTAGCTTTACAAAAACTTTTTTCATTGTTTCCCTCCAGCACTTATTTACCTTAGGTAACCAAAGTAATTTACCTTGGTAATTTACCAAGGTAACCTATGAACCTTGAATTATTTGCCAAAAAGGCTTACTGGCTAGATAAGGTAAAGCTGGATTCTTATTGTGACAGTATTGGCTAAAAACAAACAAACAAAATTACCATAAACAACATAGGCAGTGATAAAGCACCTCGAAGTTATAAGGTAATTCAATGGGGAAATGTGACTCTACTTATCAAAATTTAATATGCATAGCTAAAAAAACCCAGCCACTTTATAATGTGAATTCTACCTACTATTTCAATGCAATTAACTTCCAAAATTACATTCAATGATAATCAAACATTAGTTTATATTAAGTCACATTTATTGAACTTTAAATGAAGAACACTGAGAACATGTTTGGAAACTATGTATAATGCTGGACTTTGGTTGTAAAATTAATGGTGATATGAAATTTTTTAGCTCTTCAATGTCGGTAACTACCAAGTTAATGCATTTAAAAATACATCTGCTGCTCTATTCAGATTCTTCAGGAAGATGCTATTGGATCTTTTACAGAAATTTCCCAAAATAAATTATTTTAATATTATATTTATCTTAAATCATGTGTATGCCTAGAGCAATTTGGCAATTACCTACTTTCGAAGAGTCAGTTATATCTAAAGTGTTCAGTTCACCAGGCGGCAGGATATATCCTGCATACAATTATAAGAATGTAGAAGAGGAATCTACTTGAAGGTCTGCCAAAAAGAGTGTGAAAAATCATGGCCCATGACAAGACAGTGGGGGTAGGGGAAAGAGCTCATCTAAAACAGAAGATGAGCAAACTTAAATGCTTAGTAAAATTAAAAATGAAAACCATTGACATATTTTGAATTTTAACTAAATATGTGTACCAGGTCTCCTTTTCTGGAATTTTTCATAATTTTCCAAGAACAGGAAAAAGAAAACAAAACGCAACAAAAACCTCCTGCTGGAAAAAAAAGGACTTTATCAAGGTATACCTTGAAAGGTAGCCCACGTCATGGGAGTGAAGTGGGATTGGGTTGATGTTAATGGCATAAAGCTTTGTGGAATGACACACAGCACTGAAATGCAAGTCAAGAGAGTTGGTTTCTAGTTCTCTGTGCTTAAGAAGTGTTAGTGTTCCTTTGCCTCAGTTTTCTTATCTAGAACTTAAAAGTTTTAAACCAAATAGTCACTGAGGTTCTTTGTGTTCTCTGTGTAATAAATTCATTTTATTCTTGGCAATATTTTAAGAAGTATGGCTACTCTACCAGGAATTTGGATTACCTACTGTACTGCTCACTCGCAGATTATTTAGCCATCATTTAGGCTCACGAAGAGTCATTAAATATAGCTACACCTTATCATCTCTTGTATCTAAACAGATACAAGTAATCATCGCATTTGCTGACTTTTAACGTTTTAGAGAAAATAAAATATTTGCTCTTTTCATTGTCTAATTATTGTCCTTTATGCTTTTACTGATTATACTGTACGAATCAAAAATACCCAGGTTAGTTAAATTCACAAGCGATGGATTCCAATGATTAGGAAAGTATATAGTATAAAAGTTTTACTTTGGAGCTCATAGGTAGCATTTCAAAGGAGAAGAGATTTTGTAGACACATGTGATATAATAAAATATAAATGTTTAGTCTGTCTCTGACTCCTGGCACACAGTTCCTACAATGCTTGGAATCTCGTGATTGGCAGTGTCTTTGGTATGCTAATGAGATGACTCTGGGCCTTCTGTGGGGGTTGGGGTAAAGTAGAAATGAGTTCCGGATAGGGGGTGATTGCTAGAGAAAACAACCTAGGATTAGAGACTTAGAATATTCAACCCCACTTCTCACCATTGAGAGGGGGAGAAGGGCTAGATATTGAATTTAATAACCAATAGCCAATTATTTAGTCAATCCTCCTACATGATGACATCTTCATAAAATCCCTAAACAATGGGTTTGGTGGGCTTCAAAGTTGGTGAATTTGTTGATAGGCAGGGAGTCCAGAGAGAGTGTGGTGCTCTATGCCACTGTCGGCTGCCCCCCTTCACCGTAAGCATCACTTCTATTTAGCTGTTTCTGGGTTAGTGGTGAAAATGGGGGGCAATCTGTGAGCTCTGCTCTAACTCAGGAAGCTAGTATGAAAATTAAATTAAATTGTATACCCAGTTGGTTTTAGAGAATTGGAGAATTGCTTGGTGTCAGCAAACAATACATATTTGTTGTCAGGAAAAAAAAAACAATACAATATATCACATAGTCATATAAAGACCACGCATCTATATGGAATAAATCAGTGTTCTGCAAAGGTCGTTTCTGAATCAGAACAAGCTGAAGTTACCTACCACTCTGCAAGGGATAAGCCTGTAATTTGAATGAGTAAGTGTCTGTTTTAGAAGCAAAATAAACAAAAACCAAATTATAATTTAATTAAGTTTCAAAGTGTAACTTTTGAATGCTTTTAGAATAGGAGGTTGGAAGCAAATAAAAAGGACAATGTCATGTCAATTAAGTTCTGTCCCCCACAGGTTGTTCAATCAAAAATTTGGAATTACAATGCCAGGCACTTATGAAGTGTCTGCCCTACTCTAAAAATTATTGAATCTGGACATGACACCTAGCTAGGAAACAGGTCTTACAAAATGGTCTTAGTGCCTAGAGTTATGTATCTGTATGAGGGACAGACAGAGAGAAACGGAGAGAGAGGAAAGGAAATCGATCCCAGTACCAAGCTTACTAGGAGAGTCCAATGCCAAATCGCCTAATCATGAGTAATATTTTACCAAACAAGTAAAAAGAATAGTGATGTGCATAAGTTGTTCAATTGTGGTAAATATGAGAGAGAGCAGGGAAGCTGAATGGTGACAGCTATCAATGGTAGACAACTGTAAATGATCGATGAACTTTGTGGGCTTTTTACCCAAAAATAAACCAGAGGAAAGGCAACCAACCCTTTCTTCCTCTGTAATCACAGAAGACTTGAGGCCTGGGCTAATATTTTTACGTGAACATCTTTTGAAGCAAAGCCCTCTGTGTTCATTAAAGAATGTCTACTCTTAATTTTCAGTGAAGGAGGCTATATCTTAAAGATGCCCAACATTGTATGAAAGCAGAAACGTTTATTCCAAACTCCTGACTACAGTTTTCCCCATTGGCTGGCACTTTGCCAAATTTGCAGACATTCAAAATGCTGACTCTCAAAAATGGGACCTGTTGTTCATTTATATGTTAATAGTAAAAAGGTAAAATACTCAAAGATGAAGCAGAGAAGTAGAGAGATATTTAAGCATAGAATTCAAGACTTCCTCATTTCTGGTCCAATATTTTTGCCATTCAATAGTAGTATCTTTAAAACTCAAGGGGGTGCCTGGGTGGCTCAGGTCTTAAGTGTCCGACTTCGGCTCAGGTCATGATCTCATAGTTTGTGAGTTTGAGTCCCACATCCAGCTCTCTGCTGTTAGCACAGAACCTGCTTTGGATCCTCTGTTCTTTCTCTGCCCCTTTCCAGCTCACAACCTCTCTCTCTCAAAAATAAATAAACATTAAAAAAAAAACACTCAAAACAGGTGCACTTTCATATTAAAATTCATGGCTCTGAATGTAGCTGAGGTAAATATTTTACTCCTCCTTTGGCACTCTGCACATGAAAATTTAAAATAATTTAAACAACCTACAGCTCGTCAGTGACCAAATGGAGCTCTGGTAAAAATAAATATCTTTCAGTTCAGCACCAGCTGGCTATATTTAAACCCTGTATTATGTAATCTTAAAGTGTCCTTGCTTTTAGTTGGTGTCTTAAGATATTCTGTTATAATGCCTGTCCCAAATCACTTCAGTCTCTAACATCTAAACACTTAAGGAGCAATAGGACCAAATTAAAGTGTTCACAGGCAATCGAAGACAGAAAAAATCCATCTGAAACAGTATAAAGGCCAGGATGCCTTTAAAGTAAAATCTCAGTCTTCTCTCTTTAAGTTTGTAGTTACTATAATTAGGGCTGGCAGATCCAACTGGCAGCGCTTTCCTTAATTCTGCAAAACATCGAAGAACCTGATTCTTTAATCCTTACTCCCAGTAATACTCCCAAAGGAGATGAGACCGTGGCTGGGGCATGAAGTACAAAATCAAACTGACGCTGGAGAAAGAATAATTTTCAATCCATTCCTTTGAGCAAGCTGCAACAGTTAAGATATTTTAAATTCTCCCTTCCACTCACCAAATTCCAAGAAACACAGTTTACATTTTTTGGTATAATCATTGTGTATTTTACTAATTTATGGCCATAGAAGATACACTAATTTTTTCAGTTTTCTTTTTTAGCTATAAATTATAGTTTTCACTCATGAATTTTTAGCTTCAAGTTTGGCTCATTATTCTTCAACACTACATATGAAACATGCTAACTCTCTGGCAGAGAGGAATACATGAAGCCTTAAATTTAACAATATAAACTAATGCTAAATATTGTCATAAAAACAAAATACAAATGAATGTTTTCGTTTACAACAAGTACAGTTTGACCTGTGGTCTTCACTGATCCGTAACATATTCCAACCCAGGAAGTGGATATGTATCAATGACTATATTGCACATACCTTTGTTAACAGACTTAACCCCGAGTTCATGAAAATGTCATGTATCTTCGCAGACGAGTTTCCTCCCTTGTTTCACGTACAGCAAATTTCCCAGTCCCCTGAAAGCAATCGGTGGAGTGGAGGCCGGCTCCACTGAAGGGTCTATCAAGCAAGTTGATGGGACGGCTGAATTTATTTTAGCCCTGTGTCTAAAGGATGCAACTTGGCACCTATTTTTAGGAACTGAGCTCTGTATAGGTGGGGCCTGAGTCAACTACTCTTTTCAGAAGTGTGTCTCTGAAGGCACTCTGCCTCACAGAGTCCTCGGTAATGTATGCATGGTTTTAACACATGTGCAGTCAATCAAACCCCCTTCTGCAGCCAAGGCCATCAAGCCAATTCTCAACTTTGAAACAAGTCTAAACAATAATCAGCACCAATGAAGAAAAGGAGGGAATAAAGGTCTTGAATAACTCCCATTTATTTTAATAATTTTAATCTTTCAAGAGTCAAGAATATGGAAATAAACTGCATAGAAAAAGTTCCATTACATTCCGGTGGAATTAGTGTCCTCACGAAGAGGAAGTGTTATTTTTATTTAGAAAATGTTCTTTGGTATGGAAAGTGTTTGCCTTTTGAGGTTTCACATGCAAGGCAAAACACTATTGTAGTGTTTGTATAAATAAAGAAAGTGCTGTTTTGGTTAAAAATGTGAGAAAAAGGGGGGTAAGAAGACATTCTATCTTAAAATCAATTGGCATGAGGAAAAGCAGTCAGGGGAAAGAGTCACCTCGCATGCTCCGGAGATAGTAATATTGAATGTCCTTTGCTGCTGCCTTACTTACTCAGCATGACCTGACCTGGAAGAAAGTAGAAGTCACCAAGAACTGCTATTTAGCTCCATGAAGCCAATATCTAATACATCTAAGTAAATATAAAACAACCAGCATCCCCTATCTCTCCTCTTTTCTATTATTTTCCTAGTGCAGTGCTAAGTGGATATGTTAATGGCATCACAGAGGAAGTTTCCCTTTGGCTTAAGGAAACTACTTATATATTGTTTATTTTGAACAAAATGTTTACAAGTAAGCTGTTTCTCATATCACTTGCTAAGAAAGACCAGTATGTACATTACATTTTTCCATATAAATATTGATTTCTATTAAAAGTAGAAAGTCTGATTAACTCTAAGAAAAGCCTTCTAAAATAGTGTTCCTATATACCCCACAAGATCTTTCAGGGCCAGGAGTCAGTATAGCCTAATCGTTTTAGAGTTCTGCTGTGCAGTGTGACAGCTACTAGAGTCATGTGACCATTAAATTTTAATTGATTAAAGTTAAATAAACTTTAAAATTCAATTTCTCATTGTGGCATTTTTGTAAACATTTATTTATTTATTTTGAGAGAGAGTGCAGGGGAAGAGCAGAGAGAGAAGGAGAGAGAGAGAATCCTAAGCAGGCTCTGCACTGTCTATGCAGAGCCTGATGCTGAGCCTGAACCCACAAATGGCCAGATCATGACCTGAGCCGAAATCAAATCAAGAGTTGGACGCTGAACTGATTGAGCCACCCAGGTACTCTGGCACTAGCCACATTTTAAGTACTCAGTTGCCACATGTGGTTAGTGGCTGTGCATTAGTGCAGATATAGTGCTATTCCATTATTTCAGAAAATACTACAGACTATGCTGATTTAGAGCACAGGATTTCAACACAGCTTCAGTGCTCACTAAACTCTTGAGTTGGCAAGTTTCCTATGTTGTGTAAGCTTCACTTCACTTATCTGTAATAAAACAGGACTAAGTTTATCTACTTTAAATGATTGCTGTGAAGATGAAATAAAATAACACATATAAAATATTTACTTCATCAATCTTGGATGAAATATTTATTTTAAAATGATTATTATTATTTTACCTTATTAGATACTTAAAATGGCACTAGATCTAAAATCACAATAGTTCAACGTAAGTTAATAGGAGATGGATTCTCCAAAGTGTATACAATCAGCTTTACTCTTATATTTGCATACAGATGCTAGTGATGCTTATGGTGGTTTTATTCTTTCCAAATCCTTTCCATATTTCCAAAAATATGACTTATAACTTCATTTTCCCCCCTTATTCAAAACTACCTGCTTTCTCATTGCACTGAGTGACAGATTTTTTTTCAATTGTTTCTCTATGTTTCACTTAAGATAATCTTTCTTCAAATTTCCTGTTTTTATCCTTTCAGGAAAGAAATATATTTAACCTAAATGCATATGCATAAATAAATTATTTTTTTGTATTTTTCTCATTATAAATTTTCTAATGTTTATGATCATTCCAAACACAATGATTATACATTGGTAAAAGAAAAAAAATGAATAAGAAAAGGAAACTTGGTGGAACATCATAAAATAGTCGGTAATGGATTAAAAGCAATAAATGTCAGATCTGGAGGTCCCTGGGTGGCTCAGTCGGTTAAGCACCCAACTCTTGATCTTGGCGCAGGTCATGATCTCATGGGACATGAGATCAAACCTTGCATGGGGCTAAGTGCTGACAGCTCTGAGCCTGCTTGAGGTTCTCTCTCTCCCTCTCTTTCTGCCCCTCCCCCGCTTGCATGTGTGGTCTCTCTCTCTCTCTTTCTCAAAATAAATAAATTGGAAAATAAATGTCAGCTCTATAGTAGCATGCATAAATTAATTAACCTAAGATCAAGCAAAAATTTGCAGTTATAGAACTAAGTAGCTATCATACAATTTAGTTTATGCATGTTAGTTATGAAGACAATGAAAATATAAGCTCCTAGATTCTTACTATTTATTATTTTAGTTGTTTCAGACACTGATTTTCATTCTTGTTTGACAACAATCTAATCAATTATTTTGAAATTACTATGAAAGTAAGATGAACAAATAGGTGGGTAGACAAATGGACAAATGGGGACAAATGGGGATGATGAGATAGATACGTAGGCAGATAGATGAGATATAGATAGACAGGTAGAAAGATTCATAATGGGATTCCTTATATCAAAAATCTTAAAAAGTTGAAGTGGAAAATTTTGCTCCCTCTCCAATAAACAAAAATACTTTAAATTATCTTCACAGTGCCTAGGTACCTACACCTATTAAAACCTGTATTGTACTCAACTGAAACCTACATAAGACATTTGCTTCTAGTGAAATGGGGTAATGATCATAAGACCAGGGCCCCCACTGAGAACAATTTAAAAAGCTGGATCAATTACAAAAAATAAGCATATGTGTAAGGCATCAGAAATCAGCCAGCCAATAAGAACCAGAGGGAGTACAATTCAAGAAAGGCAAGAACCTTTCAGGCAATTGCTGAGGATATGACGCTACCCCTGGAGGTTATTTGTTGATTCTGGATGCAGCTAGAGGCTCGGAATGCTTCCTCAGCCCAGGAAAAAGCACTGCTGCTGGGAGACAGGAAAACACAACTTTTGGCAGTCACATTGGACTGGAATGACAAACTTGGAGAGTAGCGGGACCTCAAATCCTAGCTTACTCCCCAGGATATTTGCTAAGTTCCCACATTTCACAGGATAGCAGTTACCATTATAAGCCCAAATACAGAAAAGTAAAGTGGAATAGGCTACATTTTCATGATACTTTGGAAACAAGATCTTCTAGGAGAACAAGACAGTTGAAAGTCCTCAAAGGAAAGGAGAAATGACTCTAAATAATCTGCAATAACTTCTTTGTCCCTGGAAGTGCTTAATAGTGTAGACTTAGCTAGAGGTGGAAGGAATGAGGATCCTGTTTCCACCCTAGAAGGCAGGAGACAGATGAAACAGCAAAGATTTTGGAACTTGATCAGGCTTCGGGTGATAAAATTGGTAGCTTGAGTACACTCAAACACTGCCAGTCTCCTCCTCAAGACATTTATCAAATTCTGAAGTTTTACAGGGTGTGAGGCTAAATATCCAAGCTGAAGACTTCTGAAAAGTAGAACAAAAATAGCATGTGACATATTCTTAATGAAATCCTAAATCAAGGTAGTCAGCCTCTTTCCCCCTCCACTCTGTCTGCCTAGCAGAGGAAAGGCTGAATCTCTGTGATGAAAATAATATCATCTGAAACTTTTTCATCTTTGTTTTTGAAAACACAATGCCTGATTTTCAATTAAAAAAACACTAGGCATGCAAAGAGACAGAACATCGTCCCTAGGAACTAAGAGAACAAACCAGGGAAAAGAAGCAGATGTTGTAGCCATTTGAGTTAGTAGATAAGAACTTTAAAATAATAATGACTGACATATTTCAGAAAATATAGGAAATAACATACAAAGTATATGAAGAGATGGACAATTTTATAATAAGATTAAAATTACACAATCATATTGAAATGGCCATTCTGGAATTAAAAAATACAATTAACAGAAATTAAGAACTCAGTTGAAAGTTTAACAGTAGATTGGAGGCAGCAAATGACAAGATTAGTAATCTAGAAGACAGATGGGTAAGGGATAGAAAGCTTTGGTTTCTATATTTTATACTGAATATCAAAAAGTGCTCACGAGAAAAATTTTCTACAGCAATATGGGACTGTTGAGTCATACAGCTACAGTACATTAAAATCTGTCTTTTTTGCATATATTAGTGATAAGCCACGTCTACAATTTCTTGTATTTGTTTAGTTTATGCCTAAATGAATAGGAATAGTGCCATTCCCTTATTTCAGCTTGCTTCTGCCATCCAGTATAGTTGTCTCTTTACAGTTGGAATGTATGTCTTATCTAAGTCTATAATAAAGGATATTGAACAGAACAGAGCCACTGACATATAAAGTCATACTATTGCAAAAGACCTCCCTCTGAGGGGAAACTCATATATGAGTTTAGGTCGACTTATATTTCTACATTTTCAGGTGTTCTTTGTAACCTGAAATAAGATATACTGGTTAAGGGATTTCAAAATTCTAAGTGCTTCTTTACTAGGTCATCACTCATCTTGAACCTTCCCCATTTTGCTTTTGCTGGTACTACTATTTGTGGCTGAAAGCCTATTCTCTTTGACAAAAAAGAAGGACATCATCTAGGAATTAATTTGGTTCACCTTCTTTTCTTGTTCATTAATATTAAAGCTTTCCCAAAAAAGCTCGAGAATCTTTCTTTTTCCTTTAATTCTCCCTTAGCAATAACATCTATATTTAATAAAGGAATTCTGCCATGGACTTAAGTAGGTGATTTATATTTATTTTCTTTTATGGTCACAGCAACCCCAAGATGTTGGTGTTATTTCCTTTTCACATAAGGAAATTGAGGATGAGTGAAGTTAGGTAACTCCTCCAAAGATAAAAGTTAATAAAAATCAGCAAAAGTAGGGATTGGACTTGATTCTGTTGATTCTGAATGTCTGGAGTATTTGGAATATGTTATTTATCCTGACCTATATCTAGAAGTTCCATCCAATCACTATTATGCATGTTGGATGATATAATTTAAGATAAATCACCTCTTTTACATATTAATAAATACTGTGAATAGGCATAGGGTAGTTTTGCAGTGCACAGGCTCTGGTGAGGCCCTCACTGTGCATGGGAGTAAAGTGAACTATGAGTGGACACTCTAGAGCCCAAAAGAATGGGTGAGTGAGGGCTTTAAAGTTGGGACAACTCTATTTCAGTAATCTGAGATGTAATCCCTGGATAAATGGAGGGGAGGGGTCAATCTAAGATTTTTAGAATTAAAGAACAAAACTACTAGAATTTTTAAAATTAATATACACTCAAATTGTACATTATTATCTAAGCCCACCAGTTAGGGTTGAGCAATCTGCTTTGGACACTGTTGGTGACATGCCCCATTCAGTTGTCATGAAAATGGAATTAGGGTATTAATAACTGAATTGTAGCAGAATTTAGTTAACTGTAATTTTCACCTGTTCAAGTTTAATCCTCTTAAAATTATGTCATGATATTAAGGACACATGAATAAGACCTTCAGGCATATATGACTCATATTTAAATCATATCTCATAGTCTTATGTAGAGTGATCATATGATTTATCATGCAAACCACAGTGCTTTGCGAGTGAAGGAGCACTATTAGTAATCATGTTAGCACAACAGCACAATCTGGGACAGTTCAGGGAAAACAGGGACATGGAATCACCTGACAATAAGCCAAATGTGGGCTCTCTTGACTCACCACTGGAGTCCACATGCAGGAAGATTTCTAGTGACCTGGCTTCCAGCATAAAAAAGAAAAAAAGAAAAAAGTTCTTTCCAAGGTACTTCGGCATATGGATCACTCTTATCTTTTAAATATAATTTGGATTAAACTTGTCCCTTATAACAGAGACTGGAATGAATTAAAGAACTCCAGGGAATCTATGAGATTTCATTCAGAAAAAAAAAAAAAAAGACAAGTTATAATTAGGGAACTACCTGGCTAAAAAATGAGAGAATACCAGATATTCCTGATAGACTTATTAAATTTTAATTAAAATAGTAAAAAAGAAAAAGCACAAAATATCATGAATTGCTAATAATGAGAGAGAGTATTTGTATTGTTTTTGTGTTTGTGTAAGAGAGAAGATGAACACAAAAAGAAAATGATGAAGAGGAAGGAAAGAAAAGGAGGAGGAAGAGAGGAGGAGAAAATATACTGAAGTTTTTACAGAATTTTTAACAGTGGTTATCATTGAGAATGAACATGAATTTCAGTTTTGGATGACACATTGCCTAGAGCCTCCCCTGAATCAGAAGGGGACACGCAGATTTCCCAAAGAACAGAGAAAGACTTTGACTCATGTTACTATAACCAAAACTATGAGGTCTTCCGTCAGTACCACGTGAGAGATCTACCGGACCAACCCAAGCTTTGGCCCTAACTCATCTCCACTCCTACCCCTCTCAGTATGTATCTAGCCATGTACCACATCTCTAAGAACAGAAGGGAGAAGATGAGATGGGTCCTTAGGTTCTTAAGGAAGCACTTTAGAGAGTACGTGGTGGAACTTTGTATAATTTTTCACACTTTGTACTATACAAGAGAAACTTTACACATTGTTCTGACAACCTGTTAGTCTTGTGAGGTATGGGGTAGAAATTTCAACCTCTACTCAGCAAGTCTGGATAGGACCAAAAATTAAAGTGTTCAGATACAGTTCAGAAGAAAAAGGTTAAAAAAAAATAAGAGGAAGAAATTATAAGGGTCAAGCGTTCAGCGATAGTAGAAAAAATGTTGCCTGATCTATCTGAAAGAAATACCAAGCTTGAGTCAATCTTAACACAATGTAAGTAAAATTAGTAGGTAGATATCATAAAGAGGTCTTGCTGGGCGATAGTAAGGGGCACTGACCTGATGAGGTAAACTGATAACACAGGTTTTAAAATTAGTTCATTTTTGAAGTGGCTGAAAAATTTACATGTTATATTCTTTTTTTTAAATGTTTTTCTTTATTTTTGAGAGACACAGAGACTGAACAGGGGAAGGGCAGAGAGAGTGGGAGACACAGTATCCGAAGCAGGCGCCAGGCTCTGAGCCATCAGCACAGAGCCTGACGCGGGGCTCAAACTCACAGACCGCGAGATCATGACCTGAGCTGAAGTCGGCCACTTAACTGACTGAGCCACCCAGGCGCCCCTTACATTTTATATTCTTGATGTGTTCAAAAAGATTCAGGAAGTGAAGCTTCTACGAAACTATTATAGGTGTTATTAAAGAGAGAATAGGATAAAATGAAATAATGGGGGAAATGCAGGCTAAAATAGGTTACAAAAATGCAAAATTTAAGAGAAAAGTTAAAATAGCATTTGAGGGAATAAAGAGCACTTATGAAAAAAGATAAATTTAATCATTGAAGTGACGAAAGACTTGAGAAATTTTTCTGTTAATATAAGAGCAAAATCAAAAGATGAAAAATGATGCCCTAGATAATGATGGATATGAAGGACAGAGATATGATCAAAGGAATGTAACTATTTCAAAGGAAGAAGGGGAAAAATAGCAAGGACATACACAATTAAACTTAAAAGAAAAAGTTTTCAAGCTGAAGAAGGATCTGAGAGGACAAAACCAAAGGCTCACAAGACATCTAGATATGCCCTTATAAATTTTTGAATTTTAAAGATAAAAATAACAATTTAGAAAAAGACAAGCTGGTCTCAAAATTCTTCACCAAGATATTACATACAATGATAGAGTAGAATATTGTGTATAAGGTGTTTTGCTTTTGTTTTTATGATAGACATAAATCCAAATGAAGAACTCTCCTCATAGACAATTCTGTTATTTATGTATGAGGGAAATAGAGATGTATTTTTCAAAATATAAAAAAAATTATCAGATAAAGGAAATGATTAATATATCCTCACTGGGGAAGAAACTAAGACATATCTGCAAACCTACAAAAGATGATTCAAAATTAAGAATAGAAAAATAGAAACTTTATTGTATAAAAGTACTTATTATTTAAATTAAAACCAAACAAATGTTGTAAATGCAGTTACAAAACTGAATGTAACTGCAAAAAAAAATCTTTGAAAAATTGTATATAGGAAAGAATATTTTTAAATTAATGAAATTTATCTTAATAATGTAATAATTCAGGGCTCTAAGCACAGATTAAAATAGATTCTGTAAATGACAAAAGTGAAGAGAAGCTAGGGAAATAAATGAGTTGAATTTTTTTGGAGTTTGCAGAACTTAAACATTTATACATTCATTTGTTGAGTGAATGAGTCATTAAATATTTATGGAGCACTTGTATGTCAAGTTCAGTGCTAGAGATAGTGTTAATAAGATAAACAAAACATCCATGGGTCAAAGTAATTATACAAATATATATAAAGTGGGATAAGTTTATGAAGGAGAAGAAATCAGTGGTATAAAAAAGACAATACTTTAATTTGAGTAGTCAGGGTAATCGCCTTAAAATGTTGACCAAATTTTAAATTTCATCATAATGATAAATATGAAAACAAAAGAATGACATAAATAAACAAACAAACAAACAAAAAACTTGATAAACCGATATGGCATACTAGCTCTAACAAAAATTACAATTTAAAAAGATACATTAAATCAAATTCAGTAAAATGAGCATTAAAATCGACATCTCTTTTAGTAGATAAAAAAAAACATTCTGAATCAAACAATAATGCTTAGTAAGTATAACAAAAAGGAAGATATTTCCTGAACAGAATTTGGAAATCAACTAAATAATCAGGGAAAAAAAATTCTCATCTTATAATTCAAAATATATTCCAAACAAATAAAATACTTAAGTGTAAATGCAATAAATAACAACAAATAAAAGCATGTATTTTTTCAAAGTTATATATAGTCAACATTTCACACAGCATAAGACTATGCATAAAATAAACCCTTTCTCCTAGCCCGGACACACAATGCTTTTTCATCCATGCAACAGACTGCTGTTAAAATTTTCATGTATTCTGAAATGTTCTCTGTATATAAAAGCACACATATGTGTTTATATATGCATAAAATACATGTATACATATCCATCTATATATAAAACCATATGCTCTTCATTTTTATACAAATAGAATTATTTGTACCCAACGGTCCACATTTGCTTTGTTTTGTTTTTACTTAAGGAATGTGCAAATCTATTTCCATCACCAAAGCAAATAAAGTCATTTACTATAATTAAAAATTAAAAAACATTTAAAGTTATTTATCATTTCAATAACCAAAGAGACATACTTAACAATATTCAATGCCCATTCATGACTGAACACTTTCAATTAAAGATAAAGGGAAATTTTTTAAACTTCGCAAAACGCACATACAGAAAATCCTATAGGTAATAGCATACTTAATGATAAAAACAATTGCTGTGTCTTTATTAGGAATAATATGGGGGCACCTAACTGGCTCAGTTGGTAGAGCATGTGACTCTTGATGGCAGGGTCATGAGTTCAACACTGGGTGCAGAGCTTACCCAAACAAAAAAACCCAAAGACGTCTCCTCTTTTATTTTGGCATCAAACTAGAGAGTCTTGCCAGTGTAATAAGACAAGAAAAATAAACCTCAGACATAATGATCAGAAGGAAGAAGCACAACTATCATTATTCACAGATAACAAGACTATATATTTGAAAAACTCAAAAAATTACTGTAAGTAGTAGAAGCACAATCAGATACCACCACACATCTGGTAGGATGTAGAAAACCACAACACATTGAGCAGAGCACCTTTGTAAAAATCAGTATTTCTATATGTTTATATGCATGTCCATGCATAGAGAAAAAACGAGGAGGAAATACACCTGTTTTACTCTAAGGAAGAATATCGGTCATTTTTATTTTTTAAAAACTTTCTCTGTCTCCTAAAAATCAAATACTAGATTTATAACAAGAATAAAACAATAAACCCCCTTTATCTTTTTTCAAATACATGTCGTTTGCCATCAGACAATATATATTTATAAGTAGATGAACTTTTGTGGCCAGATATTTTTATGTCTTATTTTTTCTGTTGTTTATATACATAAGAAATGACTAGGTTGTTTATAGAATTATTTATATTTATTATTTATTAATATCTCCCCCCAAAAACCTGAAAATGTTATTCTACTATTTTCTAGTATTGTATAGGTTGGAGAAATACCCTGGGCAGCTTGACTTTTATTGCTTTGTAAATGACTGATTTTCCTCCCAGGATGCTTTGTAGATTTTTATTCTTTATCCTAGATATTTAAGATTTTCTTTTAATGGAAGAAATATTTCAGTAATATGTAAAGTAACAACAGTAGTCTACAAATGAGCATTATGCATATGCCAATTAAATTCCAAACACATTTCAAATATCTTCCAATATAATAAATTTCCTTTTATTTTTTGGTTGTTTATTTTTGAATGAAGAAATAGAGATACAGGGAGGTTAAATATTTTTCTCAACATACCTGCCTGAAGTCCAACAGTCAGAAATTAGATCCAAACAGCGTAGTGCCAAATCCAAAGCTTCCAATTACCAGACGATAAGTTTTACTCTTTACAGTAATGGACAAAAACATTTAATCTCAAAATTCTTTCTTTTTGAAATAATTCACAAAATGTTTTTAAATGACCTCACCCATGATGTAAGAATATAATAGGCATCCCCATAGTGCAGTTGTAACAAATAAGTGATGTGATATTAATTCATTGAAATGTTCTTGAGATATTAGCGTGCCATTTATCATTCTATTCCTCTACTTTCCAGATCTAACCTCTATGGCTCTGCATACGATACTGGAACATCTCTCGCTTGCCGGCTAGCAAGATGCTAAGTTTCATCAGTGGAGGACTCTGAAGGGATCCTGGAAAAGAAACTGCTTTTGGGGAGATAAGAGACTCTCAAAGACTAAGAACAAACTGAGGGGGAGGGGGTGAAGGAGGGAGGAGAGGGGGTGATGGGCGTTAAAGAGGGCACTTGTTGGGATGAACACTGGGTGTTACATGTAAACCAATTTGAAAATAAACTATTATAAAAAAAAAAAGAAAGAAAGAAACTGCTTTTGGTTTCTGCCCGTCCTCTCTGCTGGCAGGCTCCTGTAGTGCTCTGCGGCCAGCAGCATATGGCATCTCCCCATGGTGTCTCTCTCGGCTCCCTAGAAGGTCATTCCCACCAGTTACCCAGTGCAGACCCTAGATGAACTTTTCTGCCATCCAATGGGCCACAGCAGTGCCCTCTCCAGTGAAGTCTGAATCTCAGACTTACAAGGCAGGGGTCCATTTCCGTATCTGTTTCTTTCTTGGGTGCTCAGCGTTACTCCTAAAAGTCATGGCTGCTCCTTCTATCTGCTTTTTTTGTATACTTCTAAGAGTCTTCTTCACCCTCTATACCCGACCCCCTATTACTATCTCCTGTAATAGTTAATGGTTCTTCAAAATTTCCTTTTTTGAATTACTGTATGTTTTTTGTATCCTGAGTAAAATCTTACTGAAAAAAAATTAAATGCTATAAAATATAACTGGCTATTTTTGTATTTGAATATCATGTATATATATTTGTACTTATCTCTGAAAATAGAGATGAAATTTATCTCTTAAAATTTCCAAGTTTCAATAATCTCATTTGTATGCTAGAACTAATAACATCTATCTTAAAGGATAGAAGTACATAACACAAATGTTTATAAAAATGCTTTGTATATTGTGAAAGCTCAACAGAAATATAAGTTATTATTATATTATAATAATTATACATAAGACCCAGTGTCTTCTGTAGGGCTTGGTATACTGTGGGTGCTCATTAAATGTTGGTTTGATGAACAGATGTATAAACATAGCTACATTACTCCATTTCATGTTTGTTAAGTCTATTTGAACTGAGTTTCAAAAATGTCACATAAATAAATCAAGTTCTTTCAACTCTGCAAAAGGTAAATTATTATATCATAAAAACATACGTAACATCCTTCATCTGCATCCCAGAATCTGGACTCTTGCCTCAAACATATTCGTGGTTATAAACAAAGATAGAAAATAAGGAGAAAACTATGTAAACTAAGAGACTAAAACTTTGGTGCACTGTTTAATTAGCTATTTTCAGATGCATTTTGTAAGGTTATTTACTCTTTATAACCTGGTAAGATACATATAATTGACTACAATTCTTTTGTTATCTTTAAATGCAACCGATAGGTTCTCATGGCAAGTGTTTATATTATGCCATAACTTGAATACTGTTTAAAGCATTTATTAAGTGGATAAATAACTTCACTTTTGACGCCCTTTATTTTCAGGAAGAAGAGAAAATACTTTCATAGATTGTTTTTCACTCTCAATAGTCTTGCCTACAATATTTTCACTAAAAAGCCTAGACAGATATCAAGCTACGATATGTCACTGTGGCCAAGAGGAAGTTGGACAATTTTTCCTTCTTTCATCAGTATGTGGGCCTGTATACACATATACTGTTTGTTCTTTCTATTGCAACATTTTTTACCATAGCGATCTCCAGCAGATTGTCAAAGAACTCCATTTTTTCCCCCTAAGGGTGTAGAATTAATAACATTTCACAAGCTACTTCGATTGCAGGAGAGAAAGGAACATAAGGATTCTTTCTGGATTCCAAATACTTTTCCTAAAAGTAATAAATAATTACTTATTTGTAGTGGACTTCCTTCTGTGTGTGTGTGTGTGTGTGTGTGTCTGGTATTTCTAAAAAGAAAGGAGTCAAAGGAAAACCTCTTAGCTATTATACATGTATATTTACACAGTTTAATAGATGTGTAGGCATTTCCCTTGTTTCATATAAGTGGAGAACATTATTTGTATAAAGTAGATACTGACTTTGTGATATAAGAACATCCCAGTGAATGTACAAGGATCAAATGCTATATCAAGCACGAATAATGAATTAAGTAAAAAAACACACCTAAAGCACATATTTGTTTTATAAAATATAGAATAGTTAAGTGAATGAATGAATGAATGAATGAATGAATGGAAGTCAAGAGTTTTTGAGAGACACATTTAGCAATACATCACTAGAAACATTGGGCTCTCTCATGAATTGACCACTTTTTTCAAGAATGTCATAAACTGCTTTGTGTGTCCATTAAGAATATTTGTTTCCATCCTTCATTGCGCTCAGTGTGTTTTGTTGTTGTAAATAACAAAGCATAGTAAACACTTCATGTAACATTTGCTTTGTTTATATCGGGGATTGGGAAAATGTGTAAGAATGCTTTAGCAAGGGCATTTTAGACTGTGAATTGAAAAAGATAAGCAAGAAGAAATAAAACTCCAAACAAAAAATTCGACGGGGCATGGAAGAGGGAAATCCAGAACAGCCAGGGTCACTATTTTTGAAGTTTTAACTGAGAAGTATCTGCTGCCTCATCCATTTTTATTGACTCACCAAAGAGCTGTTTATGTTTTGCTTCAATTATCATTTAAGGTTGATAGGTAAGCTGCTCTTACTCTTCAAGCCTCAGTCATTTAAAAAATAATACTCTTTGATAGGTTATAAAAACAGGGATATTATGTCTATTTGACACAAAGTTTTTTTCAGAGCTTATCATTTATGTTCCACACAATCCATAGCTGATTACCTTGACCTAAACTGGGAAATCATGTACTCACACAAAAAAACATTCCTTGCATGTCTACTAGTCACTGAGTAGGCAAGCACAATGTGCCTTGCACTTGATGAACTTACAGTTGTTTATTGATTCAAAGAACTTGGAAACCAACATCTTACAGAGATGCTTTCAAATAGGCCACTCCAATTATAAACACATCTTATGGAAGTTTTATAGAAGGCACTTTCCCTAGCTGGCGAACAAAATCTGTGTTCTTAATTTCCATTAAAACAAGTGCCATTTTGAGTGCTATGCAGCATCCTTTCCGTGCAGTTTTCCAGGTAACACCCATGACATGCCCAAGAGATACTATTATCACATTTATTGTCTTAAAAGGTAGAAAACTAAAGCCTACAGTAGTAAGTAACTTTCTTAAGGTTGCACAATTTTTAATGTGTCAAATACATGATTTAACCTGGGCTTGCCCTTCACTAAATTACATTTTCAACAATTTTATCACATGAGTCTGTATATGAAAAAGCATACTCTCCTATGTGCACAAATTACAGCTGTGTTCAATGATTTGCAGTACTTCAAAATTAAGTAATATATTCATTCATAAGTATTTTGAATATATACTCCACATATAGGACACATATTGATACATAATTGTGAATAACACAGACAAATCATAACACAGTGTATATAACATGTCAGAATCATCATACATATTGATGTAGAGGTTGATGGTGCATTTGAGGGAGGGGTTGCATTTGAGGGAACATCAGAAGATATCCTGGGATCATTTTATCTGTCACTCAAATGCCAGTGGCTCAGAACACCCAATTCCCTTTAAGCCATTCACCATTTGCTATTTTGTAGAATCCTGTACTTCATAAAGTGATTACAGAGAGGGACATCAAAGAGATGAACAATTTTCCACAGACCCCTTTCTCTTATTGAAACAGCTATTCACATATCTAAAGCTGAGGTTTCTATTATACTGTCTTTCCAGTCCTGATTAACTATAGTTTGACTTGTCTCCTTGCTCTTCAAGTCTTGAGTATGCACGTTGAGCACAGAAGACATATCAAATCTATTGTTGTGAGGAAGTCAACAATTATAAATATATAAATTAAGACTATAAAAAACATAAGCAATAATACCCAGCTGGTCTAAAAATGTAAGCTTGAGCTGAATGAAATGAAAGTACATAGGCGAAACATTCCTCTCACAGAAAGAAGTGTAAGGCACAGGAGCTTACTTTAGGAATTGATGTAAATTGATTTACAAATATGACAGCAAAAAAAGAGAGTTGATATCATCTCTACAATAATCTGACAGCTTACTAACACATAAACAATACAGAAAGTGTCTTGCCAGATTCAAGAGCTAATTCTATTGAAATCCAGTTCAAAATTGAAATTTAATACTATGTTTAAATGACTCTTTTGTCCCTAGTAATCCCAGAGCCACCCAGGGCACCTAATTTTCTTCCTTTACTCCCACAGTTTATAACTGCCTATTTGTTATGGGATTATGTATTTACTGTCTGGCTTCTCCAACAGAATGGAAATCCCATATGGGCAAGAACCATGTTTTTGTTCACCATGGTATAGCTGATGCCTGGTACCCAGTAGTCATTGCATGAATTGGTTGCTTGAATAAATGAATAGTGATTTTATAGCTCTATTAGCATTTATCTCAATATTTTTATATATTCATATCTCTCTTCTCCTAAGAGGAGCTCCTTGAGAGGAAGATTATACTCTTGTATTTGTGTCTTCTGAGTCTAGTCTAAAGATACTCAACCAAAAGGCTGCATAACTAAGGAAACAATCAACAAAATCAAAAGGCAGCCTATGGGATGGGAGAAGATATTTGCAAATGACATACTGGATAAAGGGTTAGTATCCAAAATCTATAAAGAACATATTAAATTTAACACAAAAAAATAAATAATCCAGTGAAGAAATGGGCAGAAGACATGAATAGACACTTTTCCAGAGAAGCCATCCAGATGGCCAACAGACATATGAAAAGATGCTCAACAACACTCATCATCAGGGAAGTACAAACCAAAACTACAATAAGATATCACCTCTCATGTTTCAGAATGGCTAAAATTAACAACACAAGAAACAACAGATTTTGGTGAGGATGTAGAGAAAGGGAACCCTCCTACGCTGCTGGTGGGAAGGGAAACTGGTGCAGCCACTCTGGAAAACACTATGGAGATTCCTCAAGAAGTTAAAAATAGAGCTACATATATATTCATCAAAAAATGAATACTTGGGGCACCTGGGGTGGCTTAGTTGGTTGACTCTTGATTTTGGCTTAGGTCATGATCCCAGGATTATGGGATTGAGCCCTGCGTTAGACTCTGTGCTGAGCGTGGAGTCTGCTTAAGATTTTCTCTCTGTCTCCCTCTGCCCCTCTCCCCAGATCTCTCTCTCTCTCAAAACAAAACAAAATAAAAAACCAAAAACATAACAACAACATCAAAAAAAAGAGAAAAAAAAAGGAAAGAAGAAAAAAGAAATGAATAATTGAAATTTGTAATGACATGGATGGAGCTAGAGTGTATTACGCTAAGTGAAATAAGTTAGTCAGAGAAAGCCAAGTACCATATGATTTCACTCATAGGTGGAATTTAAGAAACAAACAGATGAACATAGGGGAAGGGGGAATAAAAAGAGAGGCAGGCAATCTGTAAGAGGCTCTTAACTATAGAGAAAGGGTTGATGGAGGGAGTTGGGTGAGGGTATGGGCTAAATGGGTTGGGCATTAAGGAGCGCACTTGTTGTCATGAGCAGTGTGTGTTATATGTAAGTGATGAATCAGTCAATTTTACTCTTGAAACAAATATTATACTATATGCTAACTAACTAGAATTTAAATAAAAATTGGGGGAAAAAGTGATACTAACCAGTTGGTGCTAAATGAATTAATTCCACCCAGATGTTACATTGTTTCACTGACACAACACTCCAGCATAAAATGGGAATGTTCTAGAAGAACTATAATGGAGAAAGAGGGAGGATCCCAGGAATTACTTGATAATAGTTTTCCCTATTTCCGTCTAAAGAAATTTTTTGTTCATTTGAATTTTTGCATTACTTTTCTGTGTTTATGTGCCTTATATTGTTAGTTATTTCCACGTTGACTGGCCTGTATCCCAAACTTGAACCTTTGCTCTCACTCCAGCCCAACGCCATCTTCTCTCCAAAAACAAGACAGATCTTGGTACAGATGAGATGCTAGAATTCAGTGGTATTTCCCTTAGCAACAAAAATCCAAGATGATACAGTTTACCAGACTAGATTACAGTGCAAAGAAAGCACCTGGAAAGTTTATTAAATTGCACGGATATGCAGACAGTCTAAATCAATGAGAGTAAGCTACATTTTTGCTTTATACCGCAGGTTGCACAGAGAAATCTCAATTCCAGTAATCATGCTAGGAGGGTGGTTTGAGAAACTCTGGACCAGATCATAAGACTGGAGAGGTGAAAGAGGCTATTTTATGCATCCTGGCATTGTCAGTGCCTATATGCCCGGCACTTGACTGGTGTTCACATCCTCCCTTGAAATACAGATGTCTATGCTCTCTAGAGAATCTGTTTTTTGGTGACATATTTTCTTTGGTTAAACTTTGTCTGCCTCAGAATCCATTTCCTATTATTTCTTATCCTATGCTTTGACTTGGCCTCAATAGATATTGTCTATTAGCTTATATTTAATGAGAGTCTTCTTTATGCCATTAGCAACTTCTAATATCACTTAACATGTCTGAATTGTTTATTAAAAGCCAGTTGAAACACACAAAAAAAACTTAGACAAAGTCCTATAGCCACTGGGACCCGATCCAAATTGCTTAGTGATAAATGAATACACATTGAATTCACTCCTTTAGAAACACATAAAGAATCTAGATTTTGTTCTTCAGATTATGTAAAGTCATAAATTGAGCTGTCAAAAATAAATTTTATTTCAAGTAATATGATTTTATATTACCTCTTCTAAAATACTTTATTCACTACTATTTTAAAATGACAAAGCTATAAAAACCTTCCACAAAATTGAATAGAAATTGAAACAACAGTGGTCTCTAAACATATGTGGAGGGGCAACTTTGGCTCAGGTCATGATCTCACAATGAACACCGCTTTGGGTGAGCTCAAGCCCTGCCTGCACGGGATTCTCTCTCTCTCTCTCTCTCTCTCTCTCTCTCTGCCCCTAGCTCATCTGTGCCCTCTCTTCTTCTCAAAACTAAAAATAAAAGTAAAAATATGTGGAATACAACAATAAAACGCCAGTTTCACTGCCCAAATGACCATATTTTAATATGATAGTTTTTGTTTATGTTGCCATTATAAAACTTAAACAACTTTTTTTACAGCTTTTTACAGTTCTTAAGCACATATGTATGTAGGCTTTAAATATTTTAGTATCATAATACTACAGAAATTTTAATATCTTAATTTTCTTAATCAGAAAGTTGACACACCCTTAAGGATTTTTCTTTAAAAAAAAATATGTTAGTGGGGCACCTGGGTGGCTCAGTCAGTTAAGCATCCACGTCTTAGTTTCGGCTCAGTTCATGAACTCCCAGCTTTAAAGGATCAAGCCCCACTTGAGATTCTCTCTCCCCCCTCTCTCCCTGCTCCTCCCCGACTCCTGCTATCTCTCTCTCAAAAATAAATAAACTTAAAACAATTACGTTAGCAATACATGAACCATGTTTTCTTGTTGTGAAGCATCACAATAGTGCAACAACCTAATTACACCTTACAGAGTTTTTTATGTGGTCCCAACTGAACTATCCCGTTTTTATCAATTCTGTGCAATATTTGGTGGTATGGGTAAATCATAATTTATTTAATCATTCCCTATTGACAGCCATGTAAGTTGTATCTATTTTTCTCTTTTTAATTAAAAAATTTAATTAAGTTTATTTATTTTGAGATCAGTAGAGATGGCGTGAATGGGAGAAGGGCAGAAAGAGAGGAGAGAGAGAATTCCAAGCAGGCTCCTGCACTGCCAGTGCAGAGCCTGGCTGGCACGGGTCTTGAACTCGTGAGATCATGACTTGAGCTGAAACCAAGAGTCAGATGCTTAACAGACTGCACCACCCAGGCACTCCCAACTTTTCTCTTATAAAATCAATACTGCAATAAATGTCCTCCATCGTTGATGTTTATACTCATGTTTAGTGTTTCTTTCACATAAATAAAGTTGACATGGAATTTTAAGGTTGACCTTTTGAATTTTAATTAACACTATTAAATTGTCTCTCCAAGAGATCATACCATTTCTGTACTATCACCGACAACATGTGAGAAGGTCTATTTCTTTTTTCTTTTTTTTAATGTTCGTTTACCTATTTTGAGAGAGAGACACTGCATGCGCACATACATGCAAGTACATGCGGGGTTTAGGTAGAGAGTGAGAGAGAGAATCCCAAGTGCAGAGCCTGACTTGGGCTTTATCTCATGAAATCTGAGATCATGACCTGATCTGAAATCAAGAGTTGGAAGTTCAATCGGCTAAACCACCCAGGTGCCCTGAGAGGGTCTATTTCTTTATGTATTGTAAAATGTAAATTGTTACACAACTTTTTTTTTCATTTTGATGAAAACTATGCTGAAGTATTATGTTAATTTTATTTTCTCAGTTATTTGTAGTGCTCTTCACATTTTCATGATTATTATCCATTTATAATTTTGCTTTTGTTCACATGCTTTGCCCAATTTGAAATTTGGTTGTTTCTTCTTTGGTAGATGCTTCCTGTATATCCTGGAATTAATTTTTTGTTGGTTGTATATTCTAAGGTATTTTCTAATATATTGTTCATAGAACAGAAGTTTAAGTATTTTTAGGATATTGATCTCATATTTTCTCTTGCTGGTTTCTTTTTTTAGTGTTTCTTATGAATTCCTTTCTCTCCCTGAAAGTATAAATATATCCTTCCATAATTTTCCTAGAATTTTGCATTTTATGTTTGGCACTTTAAAAAAAAATCTGGAAAAGATTTTGTGTATAACTAAACATAGGATCTTTTTATTTATTTATTTTGATAAACTATTTTCCAACTACTAGTTCACCAACTAGTCTATAAGTTTACTTACTTTCTTTCTTTTTCTTTTTTTTTTTTTTTTGAAAGAGAGAGAGACAGCATGAGTGAGAGAGGGGCAGAGAGAGGGAGAGAGAGAGAATCCCATAAGGGGCAGAGAGAGATGGAGAGTGAGAGGGAGAATCCCACAAGGGGCAAAAAGAGAGGGAATGAGAGAGAGAATCCTGAAGTGGGGCTCGAGCTGACGAACTGTGAGACCATGATCTGAGCAGAAGTCAGATGCTTAACACTGAACCACTCAGATGCCTCTAGTCTATACATTTTTGACTAACTTGAATGCTAGATGATTTACAAACTAAATTCCATAGGATACAGAGTTCTCTTTCTGGAATCTCCAATTTCATACCTGATATCTATGTAAGTATAGTCCTGCTTTATTACACTTGCTGGCTCTTATGTAACCTTATTTCTTATCTATTTGTGATTTTTAAATGTAAGCTCATGTTCATTGGAACTTTCTCTTTGGGATTTTATTGAGGCCTCAGTTGAAGTTACATTCCTCCAAAGAGGATTTATATTTTGCTTCTACTAGTCATTTAACAACTTGGATCCACTATAAATTAACATTAAATGTTAATGTCTATAATATAAATAAAAGTAATGAACAAATGTTCTGATGTCATCTCCCACAGTGCAGTACGTCAGCTTTAGGAATGGAGAAGGAAGATATTTAATCAATGAGTCCAAAGTACTCTGTCTTGATGGTATAAAATAGTTGGAGGGGCTGTACTGAATTCTTCTCTGATGTATATGAAAAGTAATGTTCTTACCAAGTCCCCAGAGAATGATTATATATCCCCTAGTAAATCTGGAAGTATCTAGATTGTTAAGTGCTTAAATATTATAACTAATAAACTATTAAACGGAATGAGTTTGATAATAATTTTTTTTTTAACAAATGGAACAACTGGTTCATTGTCTTAGGCAATACAAAGTTTGTGATAGTCTTTAAGATTCATTAGACCCTCTGGCTAGGACTTTGTGTACTCTTCTAATTGAGGCCTCGTATACTATTTCATCAATTTGGAAGTTGCAAATAAAGAATCCTAACTCTGACATGCAGAATTTATTCATAGAATATTATTTTAGCCCCATCCCCATATTTATAGACATGGATAAAAAGTCAAATATAGAAACATGTAGCTCTTCACAAAGACAAAGTTTCATGTGCTATTATTATTTGTGTTTCACATTTATTATTAATAGGTTGTTATTCTTGTAATTCATCATGGACACTATATATTATAAAGGGCATGTGGAGCTGCATTAACCAGGACCAAGAAGTTATGGTTATATGTTAAATATTTATAATTAATTTTGATTTCAAGTAAATAAGGTGTTTTTAATATTAAATATCCATAAAATTATACAGAGAAAATACACATTTTAATAAAAGTATTTGGCTCAAAACCTGGAAACACAAAAACATTACAAATTTCATATACCTTGAAAACTGGATTAAAGAAAACTATTAAATAGCAAATACACTTAGTGGTATTTCCCCCTTTTCCCATGTCTAGGGATATGTAGATGACGAGATTGCCCCTAGAATATTAGTTTTTATCATGGTGAAAAATAGCCAAATACTTCACTCCTTCAGTTTCGTAAACATTGTTAAAACATGTCAATGAACATTTTAATCAACTCTGAAAGAATAAAATTCAAGTGTTCCCTTTTCATATAAACCTGACATCTTTCTTAATCTGGCAGCTAAGTGTAATTTATCTGAATTCTTTTACTCCTAGTTTAGAATCTAGAACTTTCTCATATCCCATCACATGGGGATATAGGGACATTTACTGAATTGCTAAGCATCAAACATATGAAAGCATCCTTATTCCACCCGTCCCCTCCAGATTCCTTACTTTCAATGCTCCCTTATAATTTTGCTACATCTACCTAGAATTTTCACCCTTCCTTCTCAGTAAATGTTTGTTGAATTTATGGATGTTGCTACTGCTTTTACTTTGTGTTTTTTTCTGACACCAAAAAACAGTTCTTTAACATTCTAGCTACTTCTCAAAATTTTCATAGAACTGCTTTATTCTTTTCTCCATTCTCTTCTTGCTTTTTTTCCTCCATTCCTGTTTCTGTCTCTCTCTGTCCCTTTCACTTCCTCTTTTCTTCCTCTCTCCCTCTCACTCTTGCTTCCTTACTTCTTTTTTTCTTCCCTTTCAATCAAAATCATTGCCTCAAAGTAATGTGTTCTCATAGTCACGTGCTAATCCTTAGTGACACTGTGTTTTATCCTTAACCTCAGCTAGGATTGCATCACCCACACCTGTCATTAAACTTGTCCAGTGTGGACCTACTGCATTCGTGAACCTCTAACGTTGTCTTTATTTTGGAACACTGATGGTCATATGAGTTGTGCCAACCTGAATAAACACATTGAATCATAAACTCAGTTTAAGATGCGGGGTTCTTGTGTTTCACCTTTGTACTAACATTCTAATTTCAAACCCATTAGGTAATTCTCAAGTCCCTTGCCCTAGAATAGCCAATTCCTTGTTTGGCTCCCATGTATAAACTCCCCACTCTTCGGCCAGTCCTGTCATTCTCCCTGAACTCCTTTCCTCCTATCTGGGTCTGTCCTCTGGAGACAGAATAGAGCAATACGTGTACCCCAAATGTGCAAGACACATATTGAGGAACAAAAGGAAGACTAGTTTCAAATAGTTTGCATTAGAGACAGTCGTAAGGTATGAGGGATTTATTGATGTATATCCTTCCTCTGCTTCAAGGAACTGCATAGAAACTAGCAATACAGTTGTTCCAATCATGACAAAGAAGATCACCCAGGGAGGATTCTGCCCCAAATCTTCCTGAATATATTAGTCTTGAGCACATCAAAAATATGACTCTGTATGCTTTTAAGAATGAAGAAAAAAGGAAAATACCTTCTGCAAGTCTTAGTTTAAATGTCACCTTTGTGTTGTATCTTCTAATTGAAAATGCAAACCTCCGCCATGCCCCACCCCCTCTATCACAGTCTGTATTTTCTACAGTACTTATTACTTTCTGGTATGTAATTTACATCTGCACAATTTTTATTGTTCATGGTGTGTTTCTGCCTGTTATAATACAAGCTACACAAGAGCAGAGCTTTTCTTTTCTTTTTCTGTTTTTTTGTCTGTTTTATTCATTGATGTCCTCAAGCACTTAGATTAGTACCTGGCAGCTTTAGGCACTCAATAAATATTTACTGAATGAATGAATAAATGGACAAATAAAAATGCCACGTCAAAAATATTCTCTAGGAATAGATATACATTCTGATTCTATAATCAGAATGTTTAAAAATAGCAGTTCTTTCCCGTTGCAAGGAAGGAAAATGAATGAATGAGTTTCAAGAGGGACATTTATATTTGTTGTTCTCTTTCTTTGAAGGAATCGTGTTTTAAAATTAAGTATGACCATACATAAGCTCGAAATGAGTTCCTGGGATTTTGATTATCAATCGACGGGAATTTTCCGGCATTCCAAGGTGCTGATTTATAGCTTCCATGTGAAACACCTCATGAATAGACCTTTCATTACAATTTCCTCAGAATAGCAAACTCCCAGCTGCCCCTTCCAGTCGAACCCATGATTTAACTTTGGAATTTGTTTTGACTCACTGACTATAAAAGCAACTGACAGGAACATGTGGGAGTCATTGAAAACTGCAGGTAAAACCCACTTTAAGAGAGAAAAATACCCACAAACTGAGTAAACAGATGAAACATATCAAATACTTATCATATGACAATAGGATTCTTCGCTTTGTAAAGGATGTTATCTGAGAATTATTTTAAATTGTACTTCACTGACAATATTTCTACTAATGAAAAATCTCCTTATGTGAATGAAAATAACATGGCTTGTTTTACAGAAGATTGTCTGAGGTATGAAAGAAGTTATGGATGGGTAGGGAAGCGAATCTGGAAGCAGAAGACTGGGTTGGGAGTCTTGAGTCCACGGTGGTGTTTGTCCAGAGACTAAGTCCAAAGCCTGTTGTCTGAATCTCATTAGAAAGAACAAATCAGTCAGAGTCAAAGAAATGGCACTGATGGCCTTCAGCCATGGTGGCTCTGTGACTAAATATCTGATTTTATAAGTTTCCAAACAAAGTCCCTTTTTATTAAAAGAAGGAAAAGTTCTGTTAATTTTAAAGTATCCTGTTACTGCATTTCATTTAACTGTGTTGACTTTAGGTATTAAGCAAATTCTTGACCTACGTGGATTCATATTCCCAAGAAAATTAAGCCCCAACAAAAGATGTTATGGAAAAATGCATAGATATATCTGTTGCTATGATAAAAGCATTGTTTTTCAATCTGCTGAAAAGGGAACACAAGTGAAACTACTTTTTTCTTTATCACTGAAATACCATAGAGAGGAGACCATCACCAGTTCTTGAAGGCAATCTCTCTAATATGTGGATTATTGCTACTGATTTGTTGATTTTATAAACAGGGATTAACTTCACAATTCATTTTCATTAAGATAAATTTGCAGAGAACGGATAACTTAAACAATTAGCATCTGAACTCCTTCCTATGAAAAGGGTAGACAAGTTATTTGGAGAAATGACATCTGCTAAATCTGGGCTGTCCAAAATGGTGACTATTTACATTTAAATGAATTAAGATTCAATAAAATTAACAAGTTGCTTAGTTGCACTAGCTATTCTTCAAGTGCTTAACAGTCACCAGTGGTTCGTGGCTAGTGCTCAGCACATTGGACAACAGACATACGGAACACTTTTATAGTACAGAAAGTACTTCTCTAAAATGTCCGATTTTAAATGATAAAATAAGATATATAAACAACAATAGTTCACACACAAATACATTTTGCACATCCATCAGTATTTCAGAAACATTAATAGCTGAAAGGATCCGACTACTTAGAGAGGAGTAGAAAATTAAAACAAAATGAAACAAAACAGAAACCTGAGTTTGAGTTGGAAAATCTCCCAAAGAAGATGAATGGCCATTACAAGAATAAAGAAAGAACTTGCTTTAATGGAAAAAATAAAAAGAGAAATACAGCAGGTAATTTCTAAGGTTTATTACGAAAGCCTTGAAAGAATGACTTTAATGTATATTTTGTCTGTCAGTATTTTACATGTTGATGGCTTAGAAGATTAATATTAAAATAATGATTTGGAGAATAAAAGTGAAAGGTAGGTAATTGTCACAATAAAATATTGAGACCTGATAAACAATAACCAATCACCTGTTCTATGTGAAGCATCCTTTGATACAGAATTTTTCCGTGGAAAAAATAAATATTTTACTCTACGTACAGGTAGATGAAACCGAAGTAGATCAAACCATGTATATCAGTATCTAAGGCTCCCAATATTTGCTTTCCAGCTTAACTGGTTTTAAAATACCTAAAGGAAATTTCACAGACATTTTATATCACTGTGGTATCATTAATCAAAACCATTTAAATGAATTTTTTTTCTCTTGTATCTATTACATCATCCAGATTTGTCAAATTATGGATTTTTCATGCATGACATTTAATTTCAAAGCAGTCAGGTCTTCCTAGAATCACTGGAACGGCTAACAATTAGAATGCATTGCACAGAAAATGTGAATGGAATACACCAACATGCACATGAAGCACTATGCTGTATTTGACACAAATATGTTGGTAAGGAAAGCGGAGCACACCTAATAAACGGTGGGGAAAGCAATCAAACACAACTTGGGAGTGGATGGATCATAAAACGTAGAAATAGGTCTGGGGGGATCCCAGTGCCTTTCTGTGCAGCTACCCAGGACCAGCAACTGAGGATAAGGGGCGGGGATTGATCCACAGCCAAGCTATTCTTGAGTCCTGACATGCATCCTTTGATCAATTTACATGGGTTTTACTAAATTCTAGGAAGGTAGGACATTAGGTAGCTACATTGTAACAATCTTTTGAAGTTTCCTTTTAAGATTCTACTGTTGATGAAAGAGCTCTAAATAAATATTGTCTTCAAGTATGTGAGGTCATCACAGTCAATCACATAACCTTACGCTCTGATATATTTGTTACCGCATTTTTTTTCAGATGCACATATTTGTCTTCTTGGAATAAATTATCTTTGCAACAGAAGAGCAACATTGATATACTTTTTAGTTGTGTTGGTTTTGTCAAGCTCATTATAAAGCCTATCAAAGCTAACTATCCGCATTAAAAGGGCTCATAATTGTCCCACCTAAGGTAGAAATTTTGGGCACCTTGGAAGAATGAACAGGATCCCATAATGAAAGACATGTCTTTCTTTTACAAGTAATGGCACATAGAAATATAGTTCTTGTGCCTTGTACAGACAAAACGAAAGTAAACTTAGCTGCCGTGTTCATCCCTAGTAGAGTATTCACACTCTGTGTTTTTCAGTTTAGCTCCTGATACTTTCAACATACTGGGAAATTTAAATCTGAGGTCACTCTTAAATTTAAGTCATATCTTGATACTCAGCAGTGAGTACTTTCCAGAATACCTTTTAAGTTTGTAAAATAAAGAGGCTTTGGAAATCTCTGCGTGAGAACCTAAGAAAACACAGGAGAGAAGTGAGGTAGGTTGAGTGAAGGGGTTTGTCTCATGTAAGGCTGGTCAGTTTGCCAACCTCATATTTGTCTCCCTGTGCTAAGATCTCAGCAGGACAACATCATCCGAACACAAATCATCCCTAAAGCTTCCCTTTTTTGGCCTCTGTTAACCTAGTTCTTTTGCATTCAGCCAAGGGCTCATAAAGTTTAATCACAAGCCTGAAATATGTGGAATAAATTCCTTAAGACTGATACTAATCATATGAGGATATCGATGGGGCATACCAAAATGAACTGCAAATGAAAATCAGAAATTAAGATCCCAAATTACCTGTATTTAGAAATCCATGTCCAACCAGTTCATCATTAGCAAACTCCCCTGTATTCTTCCCACACTCACCTCCCACTCCAAATCACAATACTTAACCAATTGAAATCAGAATGGGATGAATCATACGTAAATTATCCAGAGGAGCCTATGGTAAAGTTTCTGAAACTTTAATGTGCACATGAACCATCTGAGGATCTTGTTAAAATATGGATTCTGATTTGAAAGGGCTGGTGTGGGGCCCAAAGTTCTGCATTTCTAATATGCCTTCAGATGCTGCTGATACTCTGATTCACAGAGGACACTCTGAATAGCAAAGTTTTTTCCTAAAGTTTACTTATTGATTTTGAGAGAGAGAGAGCACACATGAACAGGGGAGGGGCAGAAAGAGAGAGAGAGAGAGAGAGAGAGAGAGAGAGAGGGAGGGAGGGAGAGAGTGAATCCCAAGCAGACTCTGCACTGTCAGCGCAGAGCCTGACTCAGGGCTCAGTCTCAATGACTATGAGATCATGACCTGAGACAAAAGCAAGAGTAGGATGCTTAACTGACTGAGCCACCCAGGTGTCCTAATCACAAAGTTTTAAAGGAGAGCATTATTGGCTTTCCCAAACTGTGAACTGCCTATTATATTCCACACTGCTGATGTTGACTGGAAACTTGACAGTTATGTGTATATATGTATACATATACATATATACACACACAGTTACATACATACAGTTATGTATATAGACACACACATATGTATATACATACACACATATGTGAAATGACATACTAAAAGTTGTATTAATTATGATCTTTAGCAAACATCACAAATAGTATAATATGCATTACTTGGCTAAAATGGAAAAATCCAGAATGTTACTAACCAGAAATGATAAATTATAACTGTATTTCCAATAAATTATTTATATTTTGCACTTCTGTCATACTGAAAATTATATTAATAGCACAATTTCTAACATATGAGCTATTAACTTTTTAATGACATTTGTAAAACATTAATCAAATTTATGAGGTTTTCTCCTAAATTATGACACTCTCATGTCACTTTGTATTCCAAATTCATTAAGCACATTCAGTTTAATTGCCTGAAAAAAAGAGATGCTGAAGGCATTTTAAATTTTTTTAATTTTGCCACTGACAGTAACTTATTTTTATCCTTTTATTATCCCACAGACAGAGAGACAAATATGTTTCCTTTCTTTTGCAAAAAGAAAAGTCAGATGATGGTCAAATGCATTGTTCAAAAAGCCTCATACTGAAAATGCTAATTGTACTGGTTTACAATCAGTTAAAATATATTCTATTTAGTTTTAAAAATTAAAGCAAATATAATAGAGATAGAAGTATTTAAATATACTATTTTTCCAAAATTGTGTTTAAGCCATATTGTCTCATTTTTTTCTTATTAATTCATAAAACAAAGCTTTTATATATATTCCTATTAACCACTCATGATATACAATATATTCTCCTAAGAAATCACATCAAAATATTGTGCTAACCTTCCAAGATGTGGCTGTGACCACTTTCAGGTGACGTCTTGTCAAAAGATGCTTCCTCGCCTTTCTTGTCTGAATCATTCACAGAATCATCGGACGGGCTCCCAGGGTGACTCTTAAATTTTGGTGAGCATAAACTTCTCTCAGTTTCCACGTCCTGTTAGAAGACATTAAAGGGATGCGTGTTAAAAGCTATCAGTGGGAAACAGATGTGGTTTTCAGGAGGTTTAGAAGGCAAGAGTGAGGGAGGAGGGGGGTTCATATGAGTGATGTTTTCTAATATGCTTCAGGTAAATTTTTGATAACTTAGCCAAGAACTGCAAACACATAACTGACACTTAGTTTACTTTCCTGCCAGTAGTTCTGAATTAGCTTTTCTTTCATGTGGCTTTTTTTTTTTTTTTTTTTTTGCTCTCATAAAAGACAGACAGTGGAAATAAGGGTCACAATCCAATGTAATATATGTTAATAGATGCAACTTCCTAAGACATGAGAAATGTCCATGAGGGACTTCAAAAAATAGCAATATATTGACATTATATGCTTAAGACAGAAGGAAATGAGATTTTTTTAAATGTCATGCTCACCCTGTAATGATAATGTTAGTAATTACAGAGCTCCCAAATTACCAACCCATTCTGTCACCATATAGTAAGTACAGTTTGGCAATTCATAAAGATTGTGAAATTACTTCTTTGAGATAGTAATTTGACATCGAAGAGAGAAAAGTTTCCCAAAAGAAAAAGGAAAAAGTGTATTTCAAATACAGAGAGCTAGTGTTTCTTATTTTATGGATTAAGTAATATAATATAATAAAACAAACCAAGTTGATCAGGCCATTTTGCATAAAAAGTAGTAAAAATTTAGTAAATGAGCTAAGACATTTTGAGAAGCTAAAGTGTTTATATATATATATATATATATATATATGTACATACATATATTAAAAAGCAAAAGTGTATACATATATGTACATATATATATATATTAAAATCAAGTAATATATTGAAAATTGTCTCAATATCTAATCATAAGTTTTAGATTTTTGTATCTGAAGTTATATTTCTAAACAGCAGCAATTCAAATAATGATGTGCTGAATTGCTCTTCACTTTTGTTACATTTAAAATACACTGAAATGAATGAGTTAAGTTTGAGAAGCAGCTAAAACCTCTAAAACATAGAGTAGATACATTTTCTATGTCTATGATATGAATGAGAAGGCAAGGGCTTTGAAAAAATAACCTGTTAGCATGCTTATGCATTCTAATTTTCATACCCACTTGCATATATATTATTATATCATTTATATATATCAATATGTAATTAGAAAATAGTGGTATGTGTTTCATCATCTCCAAATACCTCCCAAATATATGATGCATATTATCTTCATTACTGTGAACTTGGACTGGAACTAAAAAAAAACATTTACAGGAGAAAAAGAGAGGAAAAGGAGTTTCTATTTTTTTCAGGGCATTGGCCTTAACATTTGTGCTTTCACCTATTATAAAGAACCCATAGGGTCATAATGGTGCTGATGTTTATGCTGTTGAGGCACAATGTCAGACATGGGTGGCATGTGGGTTTGAGGTCCTTAGCTAGTGAACATGCAGAGCCCTCACCTAGTTCGTTCCGGTATCCTCTTCCGCTGTCACGTAAAGTGATCGCTATGAAATGGTTGCAGTATCCATCTGCTTTTGTTTTAGCAATTTAACCCAACTCCTAGCATCAGCAAAAATGAAATAAGATAAATAAAGAGAAAACGAAGACGTCTAAAAGTAGTGATTCTTGTTCAGAGAATTTTTGTTTTGACAAAAGATGGAATGCTAAATATAGTCCATGACATGAAAACATCACCTTTCTGTTTCGTATAGAAACGTGATTTGGTGAAATGGTTGAAGCAAATATCTCAGCCAGTGATGACACTAACTTCTGCTATGTTGGTATTCTCCACTTAAAACTCACAAATACTAAGAGTACATCATATACTGAGGTGGTAAAAGACTCTATAGACAGTCAACACATGAATGCAAGAGACCTGTTCCTAAGCCTTGACCTTCAGATCCAAGTGATTCTGTGGCAAGTTCCTTAGAATAAGTTCCTTAAGTCAAGTGGTAAAGGAGCGTTCTGTGTAGGGACATAAAAGATTTTTTAGATGAGGTTGAACTGAGCTGTCTCTAATCACAGCAGTGATCTGCTTTAATCTCTTTTAATCTATTTTATGCACTGTTTCCACAAAAGATTTACTTTGAGTAAAAATCTACAGGCTTAAACAAATAAAAAAAAATCAGTTTAGAGGAAAAATATGTAGCACTTAATGAGGAAAAACTTAGATTTAAGCCTCCCCTTCACTATTTATTAAGCCGTGTGGCCTTGTTCTGGTTACTTGATGTATCTGAGACTAAGTTTTCTCATATGTTATGTAAAGAGATTTAGTCACTAAATATCTAACATTCAACAACCAACCATTTGTAGTGCAATTTTATTTGAAACAAAATAAAAAGCTATTATTCTTCCTTTGTAACTTCCAGTCTAGTGAGGGAGATGAAGAGTAATACAGCACATAAATCAATGTAAATATGCAACTACATACAGATCAGAAAAGAGAGACATATAAACGCTGAGTGCCTAAATTGGGGGAGCCAACCTACTGAGCAAGGTCTTGCAAACCTCCCCTGGAGAAAAGATCTTCAGGTCTTTGATATTTGAAGGAGAAATGGGGCCTCACTGAGTGAAGAACTTTCCAAGTGTAGAGAACAACATGTGCAAATGTCCTAGCTCGGGAAGTAGCGCAGTGGATAGAAATGAGACTGAAGCAAGGAGCCTGAGAGAGAGCAAGATGCTGGATGACTTATAGGGGTAGGTAAAGGATAGAATATGAAGGATCTGGAGGGCCATATTAACTATTGTGGTCTTATTCAAATAGGGAATTAAGCAAGTGTGTAGATATATATGCATACCTGCATGCAAATGCACACATGACATAATCAATTCTGCAGTGTGAAAATCTGGAAAATATGTGAAAATCTGAGTCTACCTCTGGACTAGGTATTCTCAACATTGACATCATTGATTATTTGAAGCAAATAATTCTTTGTTATGGGGGCCTATTCTATGCATAGTAGGATGTTTTAACAGCATTCCTTGTTTCTACCTACTAGTTGCCAAAAGCACCGTCCCCCACAGTCATGACCATCAAAAGTGTGTTCAGATATTGCCAAATCTTGTGCAGAGAGCAAAGTCATCCCTGGTTGAGAACACACTGTTCTAGAGTAGGCTAGACTGAAGGAAGGTCAAAATATACATGGGAAGATCAGTGAGGAGCCTATGATAGTGTTTGAGGCAAACAATGCCCATCCTGGTCAGAGTGGTAATGGAGAAAGACAGGAGTGAACTAAGCTGAAGGCCTGATGCAAAACTGACAATCCATTAGGTAATGGATTGAATCTGGGGAAGGAGGGAGGGAGAGAGAGAGCGGGAGGGAGGGAGGGAATAGTTCATGTTCCTTTCTGGCAAATACATGAAAGGGATTGCAGTACAATTATACAATGCCAGAGCACCAGAAGAAGGCTGGGTTGGGATAAAAGACAGATCATGATTTGGGCACCTAGATATCCAAAAGGCATCTGGATATGTAGCCTCGAAGCTTAGAGGAGAAGTCCTAATTGAACAAGCAAATTGTGAGTCGTCTGTCCTTTAGTGGTAATTGAAACAAAAACAATGGATGTGGAGGAACTTGCTTCATGTGTGATAAGAAACAAATCCAGAACCAAGCTCTGAAAAGGGCTGCCATTTAATTTCGTGGTAGAGGAGCAAAAGCAGACAAGAAGAAAGAAGCAGATCAGAAGGAAAGGATATCTGTAACAATATTGAACTCTTACTCAGTGTAAATTAGGTAAGGACTTAAATATGTCCTTTGAGTTTAACAACATGGATATAAACTGTTGAGCAAAATGGTTTTGGTGGAAGTGAAAAGGTTGGAAGGCAGATTGTAGTGGTGAAGGATTGACTGGGAGACAGTGAGTGCACATAACTTCTTGAATAATTTAGTGTTAAAGTGGAGGCAAGAAATAGAGCAATAACATCAAAGACATATTTTGTGTAGTTTAGTTTTAAAGGGAGAGACTGCATATGCTGAAAAGCCAACTGGAAGGATTTAGTTAGATGGAGAGCTTGGCTTTACAGAAGAAAGATGGAAAAATAATGATATAAAATTCCTAAGAGGGGAAGGAAGATGGAACCCAAAGTACAGATAGAATCAGAACCCAAAGATAGAGAACATAAGGCATTCCTGTTGTCACCGAGGGGAAGGAAGGTGACATTAATATAGATATTGACAATCTGTTTGCTTGGCAGCTTCAAGATAAGTACATTTCAGTCTGATAGGATGTAAAGAGCTTATGAAAGTGGGAGGGGTACTTGAAAAGAATAAAGAAAGTTTAATTTCATTGCTGTGGGGAATGGGGAACTGAGATGAACAGACAGAGGTGACCATGGCTAATGCAGCACTGGGATTGGGGTGATCGGGGTTGGTGATCCAAAATTTACCGGGCTACCCATAGACCTGTGGAGTGACTTTGCTTGAAAATTCTCCACAGCTCTACTTCAGGTGATGAGAAAGTAGAGAGCTAACTTCTGCCAGGTAGAGGTTTTGCGGGGAAAAAATAAAAAGAAAATGTGTGTTGCAGGGTAGGCTAGGGTGCATATGGGAGGACAGAAACAAGACAATGTAGGTTACTGTTAAGACAATTAAGAGAATGACTGGAAACGATACACCAGGGAATGCAGGATGCATTAAAAGGGAAGAAAGTAAAGTAAGTGTGAATTGGGAGACAGAAAAAGGATCAACAGACTGGAATCTTGGTAAATTTAAAGACTGCTTATATTGTGAATACTTGCAAATTAAATTGGAAAGAGAGAAGACTGAGATGTTTGTTTTAGTGATTTGAGTAGAACAGTTACATTTACTATGACCACTAAAATGGAAGCGGAGAGGGTAGGGGAGAAAGTCATTAAATAGGAGAAAACCTAAGAACTGAGAGGCTATGATGGTGTCTCAGGATAATGGCAGGGCTTGGAAGGCAGAGAAAGACTATGTGTCTTTCTGGGTGTATGTTTACTCTTTTGGTAAACAAGTGAAACTTAAGTTTAATAAATAACAGTGCTGAAGGCGGAAAAGGGAGAACACCTGACTGGCCTGAATCTCCAATCATCTGAGTTTTTAACAAGAGAATGAGAGAGAAATGGTTAGAAAGGACAAAGGCCTCAATTTACATGAGGCGGATTCAGGGATAGTGGTGTTTTCTGGGGATAGCCATGTTTCTTTTAAGGCAAGAAGGTAGAAAAGTATTTAGAGAAGAATTTGAGGGTACAGAGGAGGTTGCTGATTATGGAGAAGTAATACCAGAAGCACTGGGTGGAATTTCTGTCTTAAATATCTAAATCAATAAAATTTCTCAAAGTCTATAATCTTTTCTAGCTTTAAGACACCTTGAAACCAGGAAAATATGGAAAAGTTAAGCTTAAAAGAAAATGAGATTTTCCTCTTTGTTATTTATGTACACTACTTTCTTTAATATAATGTATAATTATAATCTTAGAAGATCTATATATTTTTTTACAATTGGAGAATTGAAAAATGCCAACCTTTAATCACAAGCTAACATCTATTTCACAAGAGATCATGGAGCTATGTAGGGTCATCTAAAACACTCAGAACATCTTACCAGGCATTTAAAAAGAAAGTGGTTTGCCTTATTACCTTATATTTTTCCCTCTTAGTATGGATCCATGAGTGAAGAGGTCACCAAGGAGGGGGGAGTAAGAGATGAACATCGACTAATAAAATGAAAATGTTTGGACTTGACTTTATTTAAAATGCTGAGCTAGCTCATGTATATTCCCAAACTCAGAATGTTCTTGTCTTTAGAGGAAATAAAAATGTCGAAATAGGCAAACATAGGAAGTTTTATGCCAACGTAAAGAGAAGGGCAGAATGAAAGGGAAATTACCAAAATACAAGATACAAGAAGAGAGATCTCCTCATAATGAATTCTGCTGTATTGAGGGAAAAGAAGGACCCCAATCATGGCTTGAACAATTCACAAATGAACAATTTTCTTGTTCATTCATGCCTTTTGAGTTTTTTATTCCCTTTTTCCCAGCTCCTTTCCGAGAAGGCTTTATATCCCCACTCTCTGTACTAAATGTATCCTTTGCTTCATAAGCCAACTCAGTGCAGTCTCCTCTACGAAGCTCCTTCAGTCATTTATTTCATTCTACACTTCTTTCATTCATTCAAATTATTTTTGTCATTTAATGTGTCTCAAGCACTCTTCTGGGCACTGTGAATACAAATTAAGGTGCAGGTTGGGTCCTCAAGAAGCTCATAGTCTAGTGGCAGAGAAAGATACACCAATTGAGCGATATAGTACACAAATGAGTGTGTAATGACAAGGGAACCTGGGCATCCTGGACACACAGAAGGAAGATTCCTGGAAGGTATGATCAGACAAAGCTTCCTGAAGAAGGTTGTATCAGAGCTGAATCATGGGCTGGAGTTGAACTCCATCCTGTAGGTAACAGGAAACCTTGAAGATTTCCTGATGACAAGATTAGATTTATACTTAGATGAGTATATCTGTCACCTATATGAATAATATATACTAATGAGATAAGAAGGCAATATTGTACAGAGTGAATGTAGTAGGAGTTTATTAAAATCTCCAACTGGGAGACAGAACAAGCCTACAATAGAATACTGATAAGGGGAGGGAAGAGAGAGAGAGAGAGAGAGAGAGAGAGAGAGAGAGAGAGAGAGAGAGAGAGAAAGAGAGAGAGAAAGAGAGGACATTAAAAAAAGGATGCGGGCATAAAATTAGTAATTTGTAGGATAAAGTCATTTGTAGGAGGAGTGGAAGAACTGCAGCATAACTCATAGATATTCTAATTTGATGGCTCTATGAAGTTAATAAAACAAGATGAATCTCTTCTCCAAACCAGTTAGTACCTCCCAGAGGCAAAGGCTAATTTCAGGTTCCCTTCTCGATCCATCACAAAGAGCAAGGGGATCTAGGAGGGATCTGGGACATCAAACATATGTCACACTCTCAGTTTTGAGGCAATTCTACTCTGGATGGAAGCCACAAGGAGAGTCTCACAAACAGAGAGTCCTCTGTTCCTCCCAATATACATTTCCCACAGAAAGTGAAACTGAACTTTTTCCCGGAAATATTAATAAAGAACAACACAGTTATCTTGGTTTAAAAATGATGCCCGGGTTTCATTGTTGAGGGTCTGGTAGTGAGTGAAGTTTCTGACATGTTAAATATGAGTCTTACATGAGACATCCAGGTGAAGATACCCAGGAGGCAGTCGGATTTCTCAAAAGAGAAGTCTGCGCTGGAATGAAAGATTTAGGACTCATTAGCGAGAAGGTGAGAGTTCCAATAGTGAGAGTCTATGACACTACCCAATTAGGGTATGTAAAATAAGTGCAGATAGCTGAGAAAAGAAGCCCAGTGGCATTCAACGGACAGGCAAAGGAAGAATAGCTGAGGAGGCAATGGAGGAGCAACAGTCAGAGAAGCAGGGCCACTCCCGGCCCACACGGTGCCTCCGTGTGAATCCGTAAAGAGATGTCTCTTCCTCAAGACACTTTAGTTCGTCAGAAAATTGTCACAGTATACTGATTTTGTTAGACCAGAATATGTTACTGCCACCTGCTGGGGAACTGTTCTAATAGATATGCCACTGTACCTTATTTTTGATGTGCATCTCCTTCCTGTAGATGTGTGACCTTGAGGAGCTTACCATTTGCATAACTATATATGCATACTCTTCAAGGACAAGTAAAAACCATTAATGTCACAGGTGTAGGGCATTTTAAGTGCAGCAGAGAGTTCAGAGAAAAATAACCAATGAACAATATTCTCTGGTTTGGGCAATTATGAGATGACCTAGATAGAAATCATTGAAGGAAAACTGTATAAGGTACTTGGTTTAGGAAGGACTGATAATGAACAGAGACAATGACATAAATTCCTATCCCAATCCCGAAGAATTTGAATAATTACTACTACTACTACTACTAATAATAATAATAATAATAATGGCGGCAAAACAACAATAGCTAAAGAGTATTGGACACTCATTACATATTAGGCACTGTTTTAGGTACTTTGCATGTATTTCATCCATGTAATACTAATTTCAACTCTACGAGAATGTCCTATTATCCCCCTTTTAAAGATGATGAAACTCAGGCTCCTAGGAGGGGTGGAAAAAGTCACAGAAGGTGAGGGTAATATGGAGGAGATGTGTAGGGAATGGAAAGGAGATCACTGCTTTCAGCCTCAATGGTCTTTCTCATCTCTGAAGAAAGCTTATAATGAGTTATATGAGGAAAAGCAAAGGGTAGTCTTCTCATAAGACCAAATTTTGGATTCAGAAGGGCAGAGCTCAATGTGAAGATCCTCCATTTAATAATAAAGTTACCTTTGCCATCTCTTAACATCCTGAACTTCAGGTTCCTCATCAGAAAAATGAAGACAACTACTGTCTACCCTAGTTTCACAGTACTTATTTTAATGTTTATTTATTTTTGAGAGAGAGAGACACACACAGAGTGTGAGCAGGGTTGGGGGGATAGAGAGAGAGGGAAACATAGAATCTGAAGCAGGATCCAGGCTCTGAGCTGTCAGCACAGAGCACGATGTGGGGCTCGAACTCACAAACTGCAAGATCATGACCTCAGCTGAATTTGGACGCTTAACTGACTGAGCTACCCAGCTGCCCCTACAGTACTTTAATAGGGATTGCTGCAAAGCAAAAACAGTAGTCTTCACCCACATGCTCATGTGCAAGGTCACTTTCCACTCCCTTGTCAAGAAGGAGCAACACATGCAGATATGCAAATGAAGAATCCTGTAGCAGCTTTTAGCCAAGTCTCTTGGATTGCTCCCTTTCAGAGATCATGACTATGTTTTGAAAAGCTCAGACCACATGGAGAGATCATTTATGGGTGCTCCATTCTAGATCCCCAAGTGATTCCCAGGTCAAAGGGGCATCAACTACCTGCAGTGTGTGTGAGCCATCTTGGTTGTTCAGTCCTGTAGAGCCTTCAGATAAGTATGGTCCTAGCCCACATTAGATGGAAACTGCATGAAAGGTTCCCAGTAAGAACTGCCCAGTTGAGTCAAGTCAATTCACACAACCAGGAGAAATAAAATAGATTGTATTAGGTCACCAAATTTTGGGAGTGGTTTCTTATAAATAAATAAATAAATAACCAGAAAACATTACCCTTACACACTGTATATCCTATTTTTCAGCCTTTCTGGCTCTAATTTTTCTATTCAGACATAAGAAAACTGGAGAAAAAAATACTCCTTGAAGAAATATAAAGGCTAGCATTTCTTGAATGTTACTTTGTGTCAGGGGCTCTGCTTTACATACATCCTTTTAATTTAATACTTTTAACAATAGCATGAGGAAGTACCTCTATTTTACAATGAAGACACTAAGACTAGAGGGCTTAGTGACTTGCCCAACACCGTACAGTAGGAAACAATAAACCTAGGTCTCAGATGCTGGCCTGACTCTAAATTGGTATTTTTTATTGGCACATCAACCTGTCTTCCTAGTGTTTGATTGATCGATTGATTGATTGACTGTAGTTTGTCCTGGAAACTGAATAACATGGGTTAGAATTGGATGACAGGTGAAATGTCAGCTCCTTAACAGCAATAAGCGTGTCTTCTTCCTCCTCACACCTCTCCGCATTATGCCTTATACAGAGCGGGCATTTAAGAAACATTGAGCCGAATTTTCAAAATCTCATGACATTTTATATTTGCATAGCACCAAGGAACTGAAGCAAAAGAAATAGGCAAATACAATAATTAGATGGGGGGGATCATAACTGATCACCATGATTACACTCCAGGCACACATCACTTAAGAAGGGTCAAATGAAACCACAAGGTTTTGTGTCATTGTAACCACAGTTGATAAAGAATTCTCTTGTTGGATTTATCAGCTGGGTTCACTGGGCTGCCTGATTTCCCAGTAATTTCTCAATAACTTGGCAATTAGAACCTTTTAACATGGTTCCACCAAGTCCCGCAGGTGTGCTGGACCATGCCTCTTGCTGTTCTCAAACAGCATCTGTTGTTTCCTGAATCATCCCTGCACTTCTTGCTTCTGTGATCATATGTGCTCGTCTAAAGAGCACTCTCCGATGACCCACTCTTCATATTTTTCCATAGAAACTGCAACTGTCTTTTCACATGAGGTTCAAGTGCCACTTACTTTAGGAAGTTTTCTCCTAACGCTACAGCTAAAAGTAGTCAATCCCTCCCATGACAGAACTCCTCAAGCATTTGCAGTCTCCTTAGTGCCTTTTGCCATTCTGCTTTGTATGCTAGTCATTTTTGACACATCTTGTTTTTCCCATTACACTGTTAGCTCATTAAGGACATGCTTTATTCATCTTTATAGCCCACATGGAATCTAATACATTGCTTTTCTTGAACATTGCAGATACTTACTAAATGTTTATTGAATGGACTCAAATAACTTGGATTTTATAGTCACATAAAGCATTCAGAAGAAAATACAATCTAAAAATGTACAAAGATGGTGAAGATATGTCTCATAGAGTGAAAGGGGCTCACAAGAAGAAAACAGGCTAACTCTCTTGGGTAGAGAGGGAAAACACAATTTATACTCTATGCATGACGAACCAAAACTTTATTGCCAATACTTTTAAATGTTCCTTCAGATAGAACTCAGCACCTAATATGCATAATAATTTTACCATAATTTTTAAAGCTTTAAACAAAAACAAAAAATCCATGATACATAAGAGAAATAATAGGAGTACTAAAATTTTTGTCTAGGGGCACCTGGGTGGTTCAGTCAGTTGGACATCTGACTTCGGCTCACGTCATGATCTCACAGCTTGTGGGTTTGAGCCCTGAGTTCGGCTCTGTGCTGACAGCTTGGAGTCTGGAGCCTGCTTCGGATTCTGTGTGTCTCTCTCTGCCCCTCCCCCGCTCATGCTCTGTCACAAAAATAAACATTATTTTTTTTTAAATTTTTGTCTATAAGCAATAAAGTATGCATTTTTCTAAAGTATTATAAAACAATTCCTTTCTTTTTTGAGAGAGTGCACAAGCAAGGGAGAGTGGCAGAGGGAGTGAGGGAGTGAGAGGGAGGGAGAGAACATGAGAGTGAGAGCGAGAGAGAGAAAGAGAGAGAGAGAATCTTAAGCAGGCTCCATGCTCAGTGCACGGCCTGATGCAGGGCTCGATCTCACGACCCTGGGGTCATGACCTGAGCCAAAATCAAGAGTCAGATGCTCAACTAAGCCACCCAGGCACCCCAACAATTCCTTTTCTTAAAAAGTGGTTCATCAGTTCTCATGATATTTCTATTACACCTTCTAGGATGAGTTTAAATATTAAGTTAAAAAAAAAAAGAAGCTATCAGGGAAGAGAATGCATGAATATTTTTTATGATTTTTCAAATTGCTTTTATCAGTCCTTATTGACTGTATCACTCCCATAGGCACTCTCTTCTAGAGTAGATCTACAGTTTCCGGTTCTACTCCTGTGTACTCAGCATATCCAGCCCTGTTAATTAATTCATTTCAATTATTACTGTAAGTGGCTGAGTTGTGTGTCCCTCCTTAAATTTATAATTGAAGCTCTAATACCAGATACCTCAGAATGTGACTGCATTTGGAAATAGGGTCTTTAATGAAGTGATTAAGTTAAAACGAGGCCATTCCAGCAGGCCTAATCCAATCTGGCTGCTGTTCTCATTAGAAGAGGAACTTTAGACACACAGAGAGATACCAGAGTTGCACACACACAGAAGGATGACCATGAGAGAAGACAGCAAGCCAGTGGCCATCTGACCGCCAAGGAGAGAGGCCCCAGAGGAAACCAACCACACGGGCACCTTAATCTTGGACTTGCAGCCTTCAGAACAGTGAGAAAATAAACCCTGTTGTTTAAGTCACCCAGTCTGTGGTATTTTGTTATGGCAGCCCCAGGAAACTAAAAGACCCCATTCAGACTGAAGGGAATAATGATATAATAGGTCATCGAATATACCTATTAAAATGATAAGTTCCTCAGTATTTTTAAGCCAATAGATTTAACTGGTTGTGTGTCTTCAGCCAGATTGAAAACCCCTTATTAACTACTCCTGATTCCGCACCACTCTTACTTGGATGAATTTACAAAACCACAATCAAAGTACTTGCACACTTATAACTTTTGAGTGGGTATTTATCCCACCATGTTTACTCTGCACTGGGTTTAAGGCTTACGTGTGATGTCAGGTTTGCAGGCTCTGGGATCTGAGACAAAGCCGCGGGCAAAGGTTTCCTAGCTATTTTACAACCTCCTGATCAAAGTGAGATACAGTCTGACAATGCTGGATTTTTGAAATATGTTCCCACTGTGACTCTGCCTGCAATCTAGTCAACTTTATTAAATTTTGACAGATTTTTAGGTCCTCAGGTGAAATGAATACAAGGTCTATCTGGCCTTTGACAAGCTTGCACAAATTAAGGCACAAAGTCCTGGAGAATTTCCTGGCATAAAGACCTAAAACAAAAAAATAGAAATATATAAATAGCACTGACCATCAAGGTCATTCTATGTTTTGTTTTATGTTACGTTTGATTTCTTTTCATTTAATTCTAGATTCACCCCTTAAGGCCATTCTTCACCTCAACTTTGGTTCCAGAATGATATAAAGAACCCTGAATTTTATCACTCTGGCATTATTACCCCTAAATCTCATATATCACTAAAGTCTTCCCTCCCCCATCATTTCTCCTCAGGAAGTCTTAAAATGGATGCCATTGCCCTCGGGAACAAGGCTGTGCCTCCCCTGTCTTTCACCTTTCCCTCTTAGGAAAGGGGCCTGGGGAATGCAGAAGGCATGCACCAGGAAATGTTCTCAAAATAAGAAACAGTTTCTTGAGTTTCTGTACATTGTCTAGTGTGATGCACCAATCAATCCTAACCATATTGTCAAAGAATTCGATAGATGTATTTATTCAAAAAAGAGCCTTTTCCTCACAAACACAGCTAGTGGGCAGCCAGGTGACTGTAGATTCAGGAAAGTTCAGTCACAGGAACCTCTGGTGTCCACAAAACCAGGTGCTTTCAAATGATACTCTCTGGGGCCTATGCCATGCCAGAGAGGTCAGCTACCCTGGACGTTCAAGCCAACACTGTCACACAAACTTCACTTCTGGGGCTGGAAACAATGTTGCCATTAACTGTGGGTAGTCCTTCAACCTTTCAGGCTCCTATTATGCTATTTCTCTGCAAAATGAGCCTGTTCCTCCTTGCTTCTTGAATCTGCAGATGGGTTAAAACAATTCAGCACATGTTCACCTTCCGGGTGCAAAACCTTGTCCTGTGCCCTCTCTGGTTAGTTAGATATCATTATCTCTACTTTCTAGGTGGAGGAGATTAAGCGCAGAGACGTTATAATTAGAGTTCTGATTCAATACCTCATTTTTGGTTGGGTCCAAAATTATAACTTATATGTCCTAACTTTTTAAGGAAAATAGTTTGCATATATGCATACATCATTATTTAATATTCTTGGAAGAAAGACTCTTCAGAGAGCGGAAATGCTCATTCAAGTCCCATGCGCATGTTCCCCAATTTCTTTAGATTAACTGGTCTCATTTAGAACCTGCATACACAAGATAATTTTGCTATTTACTCCTGACCTAACAGAAAGAACGCTACAAAACCGAAAGAGTTATGGTTCCAAGTTCACTGAAGTTTCCCATGTACAAAAATAAGGCACTCAGGCTGCGATTTGAGCTTTGAGTGGCTGAGCATATCGTTATGTTCTTTTGTTTCTCACCCCCTCAGAGACCATGTTCATCTGACTTGCTGTGTGCCAGAGAAAGCCTGTGTCATTTTAAGCTCGGAGAGAACTGAACACAAATTCCCCATGAGATGCAGATTTTTCCTGCTATGTACCCTTATTTTCGTGCTGGCATCACATTTAGGTAGTTAATTTTCCATATAAAGCAGACATAATGCCTTCTTTCCCTTTTCAGTCAAGAATAAAATTCTGCAACTTGCCCTACTCACTCCCATTTTCTTAAATAGAGCCCTAAAGTATTTTATGATTATCTTTATTAGTTGGAGACTATATCCAGGCTTGAAATAATTCTAATGAAAAGAAAACTTCTATTAAAATATTCTAACTAGTTTCAATTGACCATATTACTGGCAATGGAAAAATCCCTAATGGCTAAACCTTTTAAAGCTAATCTGCTTTAACACATTTGAAAACTGATGTGCCATTTGAGATTTAGGTGTTAGCATGCAAAGTGTTTTCCTTTCCTATCCTTACATTCATTTGTTATTTCATTTCCCCCTCACTTTTTGAAAATGAGATAACCCAACGATATTCCCTAGAGTTGCAAGAATGAGTTAAAAACAAATCTCTATATTCAAACTATCATACTGAAAATATGCAAAAGAATAAAGTGAAAAAAAGTGTATGTATTTGTGTGGATGGTGATCTAATGATTCGTGGAGTGAATCAGTTATGTTTATACCTGAGGAGTACAAAGTTCTTAACAGGTAGAACATTTACATAATTGTGCTGAGTTGAGGTGACGTAGTGGACAATGGCTGGAAACCAGTCAGACCTGGGTTTAAATCCCAAGTTCACCACTTTCCAGCTTAGTGAACTTGAAAAAATTACTTCAATTCTATAAGCTTCCATTTCTCCATCTGTAAAATTATGATAATTTACCCACTTTGGAGTGATACTAAATATGACATTTTGTAGAGTAGGCATTGAACACCTGGCGGCTACTCCATAGATTTTTCAGTGTAAAATTGTAACAATCATCAATGAAATGCTAAGAAATAAACTAAATTCTCAAATTCAAAGAGACACTTAAGAGATTTCTTGAGGAGTGTATTTGATTTCTGGCTGTGAACTCTCTTCTAGACACCAAAATGAATATTCAAGAAAAATGTGATCCTCGTAAGGTATAAAATATTCCTATTCATGGGCTAATTATGCCACGTTGAGATTTTGTTAAGAAAAGAGCCTGAGACACATTCTCTTATGAAACTTTTGGCTACCTATGTTTTATAGAAGACAGAGTCTTTTAATTATCAAAAAAAGAGATGGGTTTTCTTCTTCTTTCATCTCTTATGAGCTATGGGAACTTAAATACATCATAAACTCCCTTTAACTCTTTTTTTTTTTTACTATAAAACAAGGGCAATGATAATAATTACCTGCTGTAGTAATAATGAGAATAATTACTTAAAACAATGCCTATAAAATGCCTTACATGCCTTGGAGGAAGCTCTTGTTCAATGTTAGAATTGTACTGAATCAAGCCATGGAAATTTTGAGACTTGTGAAGGTACTGCACACTCTAAAACAGTTATTTGATGTTCTTAGGAAACATAACACTCAACACCAAGGAGGGACAGATGGCAGAGAAAGCTTTCTGAAGTCCTCCCCTCCTTGGGGACTGTGATCTCTGCTAGAAATAACAATGTAGAGCTCTAGGAAGCCAGATATGGCCCCTGAGAGAAAGAGTTCATGGAGTGGCACTGAAGAAGTACAGAAAAAACCTCATCTTTTCTAAAACTTTTCCCGAGAGAGTCCTCATTTCTGCATTACTGGACTACAGATGGTCACAAAATTCCAAGGGAAATCAGCCCCACGGCGACTGAGGTAAATCCTTTTAAAGGCTCGGTAGAGAGTGGAAAGCACACTACCACTCAATGATTCTTCACTTCTTAAAACTCATTTTATAAATCCCCATGAACAACACAACAAGCTATTTTAGATATAGTAGCACAGAAGGGGAGGCTCTAAGTGGATTATCCATATCACGTCTTTATGATGCTGAAAGGGAACAGAGTTCTCTTACAGGCCAATTAGATCAGCACTTTGCATGCGTGACAGACTGATGTTTAACATTTACTGCAATGTGGGAGAGAGGCAGAAACAAAATCGTCCTATAAATAAACTGCTGAACTTTAGCATGTGCCATATTAAGAAATTTTCAATCTTCTTAACTCTGAACTTGTGTGCTTTGAATTGTAATGATTTCCATAGACTTTCCAACAATTATGGGCATCATAACCATAATGCATTTGTTCATTTGACAAATATTATTAAGTGCCTATCAAATGCCAGAACTCTGTCAAATACTGAGATTTTACAAAGATGAACAGTCAAGAGCTTGTCTTTCAAGAACTTCTAGTCTGGCAGAAGCACCTACAGGTTGGGGCGATGGTTCTCAGAGGTGGTGAGTCATGAGATTGTCCTCAAGTGCTCAATTCTGCAAGTGGGCCACATATATTTCCTCTTCATTCTGCGTCATGGTGATCCCAATAGTATTTTGTTCTTGTTTTTCAGCACTTCAAAGCATTATCTTAATTGAGAAACAGTGCAAGTCCAAACACTGCAGCAGAAAACCACGGGTTTTACTTCAGAGAAAGAATGATTGTTATGACTACCATCCATCATGTGCATTTAGAAATTAGACCATGGAGACTACTTAGTCTCACATCAAGAGTTGAAACAGTCATTTATCAATGGGTTTTTGCTCTTGAAACTGGCACTTGTTTAAAAAATCACATTTGCCGGGCACCTGGCTGGCTAGTAGTGACCTATAGAGCTTATGACTGTTAGATTCAGGGTTGTGAGTTCAAGCCCTACATTGGGTATGGAACTTACTTAAAATAAGATAAAAATAATAATAAATTTAAAAAAAGAAAAAATATCACACTTGTAAATGGAAAACACCTAAGAAGCTAAGTTAAATGGAGTGAATTTAACAACTAATATTCTATAAAGACCATTAAATTTACCTTAAACATGTTCTTTCTGTTCATGCACTTAAGGAAACAACAAAGAGAGGTGAATTTATTTAATCCAATTAAAATTTTGCCCCATTTCAAAGAAATTGTATCTGCTTTCTTACTGACTTGAAGTAAAACAGGTATCATTTTTTCTTCCAAATCTATGAACTCGCATCTACAGTCCACCCTTTCCTTTTCTGTACAGCAAGAGCTATCATTGTTTTGTCTAAGGCGAATTCTCTCACCTATGCCCCTATTAGCACACCTTCTGCCACTGTCCTTGTTACTGGCTTTTGCTGGGGCCCCATTCGGTACAAATTAAATCAGAATCCTTCAGTGTGGAGCCAGGGTTTAATTACTTCTTAAAACTTTCCCAGGAGATTCCAGTGTGCAGCCAGGGTGAGAACACTGTCCTCTTGTTAACATGGGCACCTTGCTCTATAGTTATCTGGCATTTCTAATGTATCTTGTCAGAAAAATTATCTAAAAGGCCAAATCAGTGGGTGGCACATTTCACTTTCACATAGTGGTTGTCTTGGGGAATGCATTTAATCCACCTCATATATTTACTACTCGCCAAAATGTAAGGGCCAAGATTTAGAGAAGATACACCTTAAGGTGTATATTTTTGTCAGATCGAGATGCAAATAATTTCTGGCTGGTAGAACTAATAACCCCAGTGATTTATGGCCTGTTGGACATAAACAAGTTTTATATCTACCAGAGTAATCTTATCCTAATATATTTTTGTTACATTGCTTATAAATATCTTAGCTTCTCAGATGATGCAGGAAAATGTCCTAATATCTCATTGCTGCTTTCATTAATTAATAAGTTATATAAAAACTCTGATTTTATATTTTCATTTGTTATGATTTTACCTTTTTAAAATTATATTTTAAATACTTACGACTTTTCTCTAGTTTTTAGATTCTTCCTAAAGAACATTCCAAGGTGCCAATGTATATCTAATATTAAAAATTAAGTAACAAAATCAAAATTGCCTTGTTCCTTTTTAGGAGCTCCCTACCTTCTTATTCCTCTGCAGAAACCCTTGAAATAATTGTCTACTACCACTACCTCCACTTCATTACTTCTCACTGGCACCTCCACCCATCCCAGCCCAGCCTCTCCTTCTACTGATTCGCTGTATTGATTTTGCCATGGTGTCGTTCTCATCAGTATCCTCTTTGCTGTTTAAATCAATAGACACGTCTCAGTCTTTAACTCATTTACACTCTAGGATCCTTCCTCCTCTTGAAATTATCTCCTTCCCTGGGCTTTTCTGACACTATACTCTTGATTTTCCTCTTGTCTCTTTGTCCTCTCACTCTGTCTGATTTCCTTCTCATTCTGTCAAAGTCCTCTTCTCTCTAAATATATAGGTAATCTCATCTTCATGATTTCCATCTATATATTTATAATCCCCTATTGACCATGTTGACATCAGAAGGATGAGAAAGGAATGCTATGTGTTAATCCTTCCCCACATAATATGACAGTTTAAAGTAAAGGGATTAACTCCTTCAAATTGATGAAAGATCCGACTCACCTAACATGAAATATATAATTTTTATAAACCTATAGCTATTAAGGAAATTGAATTTGTAATTTAACCCCCCCAAAGAAATATCCAAACATAAACTAGTTTAACTAGAGAATTCTAGCAGATCTTTCCAGAAAAATTAGCACAAATTGTAAAGAATCTCTTCTAGAAAATAAAAGAGCAGGACATTACCCAATTCATTTTATGAAGCTAGTATTACAGTGATATCAAAAGGGAATATGAAAACAAACAACTACAGACCAACATCCCTCATAAGTATAGGAATAAGAATTCTTAACAAAATATTAAAAATAGAAATCATCATTAAAGAAGAATTTTATATTACAAGCAAGTGAGATTTATTACAGAGATGCAAGGGTGGTTCAATATTCTAAAATCAATCTATGAAATCTGCCATATTAATAGGTGATAGAAGAAAACTCTCAGAATCAGATTATTTAATGCAGAAAAGCTTTTGACAAAATTAAGGATGAATTCATGATTAAAAATTTCCAAAAAAGCTCCATGAAAAATCTAGAGCTAAGGTGATACCTAATCATCAACAAAATAATGATGTCCACTCTCACAGTCTCATTCAAGATAGTACTGGAAGTTATAGCCAGTACAAAAGAAAAATAAAGAAATTAGAAGAATACACATCGTAAAAGAAAAAATAAAACTGTTCCTATTTGCTGATGACATGGTTGTCTTCATAGGAAGTCTCATGTCATCCACGAAAAATAACCTAGAATTAAAGTGAGTTCAGCAATGTCCCAGGATATAAGATACACACATACACGCACACACACACACAAATACTGAATTTCTTTATACTAGCAATGAACATTGGACAAAAAAGTTAAAAATAGAATAAGACTGATAATTGTATAAAAAAGAAATATTTAGGTATAAATATAACAAACCACATACAGGACTTAATTACTAAAAACTACAAAACACTGATGAAGGAAATAAAAGAAGATCTAAATAAATGGAGAGACATACATGTTCAGGATTTAGAAGACTTAGCAAAGAGGCCAGTTCTGTTTAAATTAAATCCTCAAAATGCTAAAAACAGAACTATTGTATGACCCAACAACTGCACTATGAAGTATTTACCCAAAGGATACAAAGATATTGTTTTGAAGGGATGCATGCATCCCAATCTTTAGAGCAGCATTATCAACAATAGCTAAATTATGGAAAAGAGCTCAAGTGTCCAGCAACTGATGAAGGGATAAAGAAGATGTGGTATATATAATGGAATATAACAATATTACTGATGGAGGATAAAGAAGATGTATGTGTGTGTGTACACACACACACACACGCATGCACACACTGGAATAATACTCAGGCACCAAAAAAATGGCATCTTGCCATTTGCAATGACGTGGATAGAGCTGGAGTGTATGATGCTAGGCAAAACAAGTCAGTCAAAGAAAGCCAAATACCATATGATTTCACTCATATGTGGAACTTAAGAAACAAAAAGATGAACATAGGCTAAATGGGTAATGGGCATTAAGGAGGGCACTTGTAATGAGCACTACGTGTTATATGTAAGTGATGAATCACTGAACTATACTCCTGAAACCAATATTATACCATACATTAACTAAGTAGAATTTAAATAAAATTTTGAAACAAAACAAAAAATTAAAATATATATGGAAATTTATGAAACTAGAATGGCTAAAACAGTGTTGTAAAAAAAAAAGAATGAAGTAGGAGGAAGCAATTGACTTGATTTTAAGAAATATTATGTAGCTATAGTAATCAAGACTGTAATGTTAGCAGGCAGACACATTGATTTATGAAACATAATATAGAATCTAGAAAAAAAACATGAAAATATGCCCAACCAATTTTTGACAAAGGTAAAAAAGCAATTCAATGGAGGAAGCATAGCTTTTTAGTTTTTTGAACAATTATTGGGGCCACTGGACATTCATAGGCAAAAACAAACAAACAAACAAACAAAAATAATAAACCTCCGGGTAAATCTCACACCTTACACAAAAATTAAATCAAAATGGATCACAGACTTAAATGTAAAATGTAAAAATGATAAAACTTTTAGGAATTAAGTACATGAGAAATTCTTCAGGATCTAGAATTAGGTGAAGAGTTCTTAGACTTGACATCAAAATAATAACCAAAAAAAGAAACATTGATAAGTCAGATTATATCAATATTAAAAATTTTTGCTCAGCTGAAGACCTTGTTAAGAGGGTGAAAAGACAACCAATGGACTGGGAGAAAATACTTGCGAATCACATGCCAAGTGACTGGTATCCAGTTTATAAAGAACTCTTAAAATTTAATAGCAAAAATAAAACCAAAAAAACCAAATTCATTCAGAAAATGGTCAAAAAGGGCGCTTGGGTGTCTTAGTTGAGTGTATTACTCTCGATTTTGGCTCAGGTCATGATCCCAGGGTTGTGGAACTGAGCCCCTGTCGGCCTCTGTACAGAATGTGGAGGCTGCTAAGATTCTCTGTCTCTCCCGCTGCCCCTCTCCCCTGCATGCTCTCTCTATATAGCTGAAAAAAAAAAAAGAAAGAAAGAAAAGAAAATGGGCAAAGTCACAAAGAGATATTTCACTTTAGAAAATATACAGATGGCAATAAGCACATGAAAAGATGTTCAACATCATTAGCCATCAGAGAAATGAAACTAAAACTCAATAACTATCACAACTCACTATCAGAAGAGCTAAAATAAAAATAGTGTTAACAGCAAAAGGACAGGCAAGGATGTGGAGAAACTGGATCATTTATACATTGTTAGTGAAAATGTAAAATGGTACAGCCATTCTCAAAAACATTGGCAGTTAAAAAAAACAAACTTACACATGAAACTACTGTACAACCCAACATTAGCATTTTTGGGCATTTGTCCTAGAAAAATTAAAATTCATGGTCACACATGAACCTGTACATGAATGGTCATAGCAGCTGTATTTGTAGTAGCCCAAACCTGCAATCAACACACATTCTTTTATTCATGAATGGTTAAACTGGTAGATCCATATCACGTAATATTTTCAGCAATAAAAAGAAACAAACTATTTACACATATATTCAACAACTCGGATGGATCACCAAAATGCTATGCTGAATGAAAAAAGCCAATTGTAAAAGGTTACAAACTGCACGATTCCATTTACAGACCATTACTGAAATGACAAGATTACAGAAATAGAGAACAGATTAGGTTTAGTCAAGGGCTGAGGAGGTGGTGAGGCTAGGGTAGGAGTAGGTGTAACTATGACAGGGAACAGGAGGGATCTGTGTGGTGAAGGTGATATTCTGTATCTGGTATCAATGTGAATATTGTAATATTGTGTGAGAGTTTTTGCAAGACGTCATTGTTGGGAGAAATGGGGTAAAGGGTGCACAGGATCTCTATGATTTCTTACAATCTGTCATTTTCTTAAATTAAGCTTGATTAAAAAATGAATTCACTAATTTGGTAATTGGTTATTAATTAAATGTAGATTTTGCTAAGAGTCTGTTTCTTGATTTGCCTTTCTTTTTTTCCCCCCTTTGCTCATTTGTTTTGTTTCTTAAATTCCACATGCGAATGAAATAATATGGTATTTGTATTTTTCTTTCTTGGACTTACTTCACTTAGCATATTTCTAGATCCATCCATGGCAATGCAAACGGCAAGGTTTCATTCTTCTTTATGGCTGAGAAATATTCCACTGTATGTACGTATGTATGTGTGTGTATGCACACACCGCATCTTCTTTATCCTTCATCAGATACTGGACCCTTGGACTGTTTCCATTATTTGGTTATTGTTGATAATGCTGCTATAAACATCTGGGTGTCTGTATCCCTTTGAATTAGAATTTTTAAATCCTTTGGATAAATACCTAGGGTAGTTCCATATTTAACTTAAAAATTTTTAAATGTTTACTTATTTGAGAGAGGGGGGGGGGCAGAGAGAGACACACACACAAAATCCGAAGCAGGCACCAGGCTCTGAGCTGTCAGTACAGAGCCCAAAGCGGGGCTCAAACCCACCAACCAGAGATCATGACCTGAGCCAAAGTCAGACACTTAACTGACTGAGACAACCAAATGCCCCTCTATTTTTAACTTTTGAAGAACCTCCTTACCGTTTTCCACAGTGGATGCACCCATTTGCATTCCTACCAACAGTGCAAGAGGGCTCCTCTCTCTCCATATCCTCACCAAAATTTGTTTTTTTTTTCTTGTTATTTTTAACCATTCTGACAGGTGTGAGGTGATATCTCATTGTGGTTTTGATTTGTATTTCTCTAACAATGAATGATGTTGAGCATCTTCTCATATATCTTTTGGCCATCCAGGTGTCTTCTTTGGAAAAACGTTCATGTCTTCTGTCCAATTTTTAATTAAATTATTCAGTTTTGGGGGTGTTGAGTTTTATAAGTTCTTTACTTATTTTGGGTACTAACCTTTTATTAGAGACGTCATTTGCAAATATCTTATCCCATTCTGTAGGTTGCCTTTTAGTTTTTTTTTTTAATTGTTTCCTTCACTCAGAATAAGGTTTTTATTTTGATATAGTACCAATAGGTTATTTTTGCTTTTGTTTCCCTTGCGTCAGGAGATCTACCTAGAAAGAGGTTGCTATGGCCAACATCAAAGAGGTTATTGCTTGTGTTCTCCTCTAGGACTTTTAAGGTTTCAAGTTTCATATTTAAGTCTTTAATCCATTTTGAATTTATTTTTGTACTTGGTGTAAGAAAGTGGCCCAGTTTCATTCTTTTGCATGTAGCCATCCAGTTTTCCCAACACCATGTATTAAAGACACTGTCTTTTCCCCACTGGATACTCTTTCCTGCATTGTCAAAGATTAGTTGACTATATAGTTGTCAATACTGTTTATTTCTGAGTTTTCTATTCTGTGCCATTGATCAATGTGTCTATTTTTGTTCCTATACCGTACTATCTTGATCACTACAATTTTGTAATGTAACTTGAAGTCCGGAATTGGGATGCCTCCAGCTTCGCTTTTCTTTTTCAAGATTGTTTTGGCTATTTGGGATCTTTCTTTATGATTCCAAATATTTTAGGCTTGATGCTGGTGGTGTTTTGATAGGGATTGCATTAAATGTGTAGATGGCTTTGGGTAGTATAGACAGACATTTTAACAATATTTATTTAGTCCATTAGCATGGAATATTTTTCCATTTCCTTGTGTCATCTTCAATTTCTTTCATCAATATTTTATACTTTTCAGAGTATAGGTCTTTTGCTTATTAGTTAGGTTTAATTCCTAGGTATCTTATGATTCTTGGGCAATTGTAAATGGGATTGATCCCTTAATTTCTCTTTTGCCTTCTTTATTATTGGTGTATAGAAATGCAGCATATTTCTGTACATTGATTTTATATCCTGTGACTTTCCTGAATTTGTGTGTCAGTTCTTGTAGTTTTTGGGTGAAGTCTTTCAGGATTTCTATATAGAGTATCATGTTATCTGCAGTGAACGTTTGACTTTTACTTGCATAGTTGGATGCCCTTTAGTTCTTTTTGTTGTCTGATTGCTGTGGCTAGGACTTCCAGTACTATGTTAAATAATAGTGGTGAAAGTGGACATCTCTGTCTTCTTTCTGATCATAGGGAAAACACTTCACTTTTCTCCACTGAGGATGATATTAGCTGTGGGTTTTTCATACATAGCCTTTATTATGTTGAGATATGTTCTCTCCAATCTTACTTCGTTGAGGGTTTTTTTCATGAATGGATGCCGTCCTTTGTCCAAAGCTTTTCTGCATCTAGTTAAAGAACCATATGGTTCCTATTCTTTCTTTTATTAATGTGGTGTATAACACTGATTGATTTGTGAATATTAAACCACCCTTGCATCACAGAAATAAATTCCACTTGATCATGGTAAATGATTCTTTTAATGTATTGTTGGATTTAATTTGCTAGTATTTTATTGAGAACTTTTGCATCAGTGTTCATCAGGGATATTGGCCTGTAGTTCTCCTTTTTAAGAGTCTTTATCTGGTTTTGGTATGAAGGTAATGTTGGCCTCATGGAATGAATTTTGAAGTTTTCTTTCCATTTATATTTTTTGGAATAGTTTGAGAAGAATAGGTATTAACTCTTCTTTAAATCAGAGGGAAGGTGGGTGGGGGAGGGGTATAATAGGTGATGGGGATTAAGTAGTGCACTTGTGATGAGCACTTGGTGTTGTGTGGAATGTTGAATCACTATATTGTTCACCTGAAACTAACATTACAATGTATGTTAATTAGCTGGAATTAAAAAAAAAACTTGAAAAACAACAACAACAAAAACCCCAGTAATGATAAGTTTGAAATAACACTCATATGGATCATGCAGTAGTACTGTTGGTCAAATGTATTTCTCTAATTAAAATAATTTAAATTTAAAAAGTGTAGATTTTGCTATTCAAATATATTAACTTTTCACTTAATTCATGGATCAATTTAACAAAAAAAAATTTCTTGAGGAACTTGGTATTCTTTTTGGTAAACGTTTATATTAGATGACCTCATCATCTGGACTAGTGGCTGAAATGAGCTAAAAAGGATGTGCAGAATAAGGAAAATTGAATGTTATTATAAATAGGTATTGTGAATGATCAAGATGCAAATTCAAAGTAGCTATGAAGATATAAATCCATCAGATATTATGACTGTGGGTCAACAGACTTGATTCATACATATGCTTAATACTATTAATGATAGCAAAAACTCAATTCAAGTAGGAAGAAATAAAATAAGCAACACTATAATTAAGCTGCAAAATACAATATTTACCCAGTGGTTACTTATATGGCAACTATGATTATTGAGAATTCAGAAAGGCACGGAAAAACAAGTAAATATTTCTAAGGAGCCAAGAAATGTCACTAAGTTCAAACAATGAAGCACAAGCATTTGATTCAGGTCATTACTTTATTCATTTAATTTTACTTCAGAAAAAATTTCAAATAGCTTGGTTATTAGATGTGTTAGAAGTAGAAAATTAGAATCTGTGACAGTATATAAATGTAAATTGAGAATATTCTGCAAGGACAGTGGTTATATGGGGGGAAAGGAATCAAACTGTTATGTAGGGTTGGTAAAAGTGTGAAGGGGAAACTATAATTTTTATTCTATATGCATTGGTATTTTTGAACTTTTTGCCAGTATGATTTTTTCCACTAATTTTATTATGAATAAAGTAGAAAATAAAACTGAAACATGAAAAATATTCAGATAAATTTTATTGTAAAAAGTAAGATGATTATTCTAACCAAGTAAAAATACTAAAAACTTCATGAGAAAAACCAGGAGAACAAAAGACAATAGTATCTTGTTAAGAATTAATCCTAGGAGAGCATCGGTTCATATCACCTGGTGAACTCATAGCTTAGCTTTGTTCTTACACAGAACCCAAATGAGTACTTTGTAAGAGAAATTCTAAAGGAACCCTCACAATAACTGGAACATGGAATTCCCCATCAGGAGTGTCAGCTGATTCCCTTATTCACAAGGAGAATACGGAGTAGGGTGGCAAAACAATAATTTGTGCTGGTAATAATGCAGTAGCTTAATAGTCTAGTGAGAAGATTAGCTACATTTAAAATTAGTTACAGTTTGGCCTTGACATTAAAATTTTGTTTTTCTACAAAGAGAAGTCATAAGCATGAGTTTTCACAAGTCTGGGCAAGGACATAGCTAGTGTTTGATACCATTTAGCTAAAGTGTTTTCTGACAAATGAATTTCTGTATTTCTTTAGAAATAACTACTTTATGGAAGGTTTCTGTAGAACCAAAATATAAAGAGTAATCTGTTTTTCTACTCTGTAATAACATCTGGTCAAATAACAGCTTTCTTGTAGCCCAGAGCATTCTGTAATATTGGCTAAATCTGTTTGCTGGCTTTGGGCAACATAAATTCCTGGAAGCATGGTGACTTCCTAAATCTCGAGATTTGCTGGGAAAGCCTGCTTGGGTACGAAATATAGAAAGATTTTACTGTGCAAATCCAGACGAAGCCAATCCCACAGAGCAACAGCAAAGAAAAAAAGAAAAGCTAAAGCAAGTTTTGTCTGTGATAGACCATTATCCTCTTCAGAGAGCATAGCTAATGATTTTCAGTTTGGAAAAGAAAAAAAAAAAAAGCCAATTCTCCAAGTACTGTGCCAAATAAGATATAATCCTTTCTTTGAAAGTGATAATAATAAAAAGTTAATTTGGTAGATTGCAGTAGGCAAAATTCAAGGAGTTTTATTCTTTTTATTTATAGGAATTAATCTTTTGTCTGATAGGCCAGTTATAAAAAATATATATTTTAATAAAATGGCTTAAGAGGTAAAGAATAAGACCTAAATCTCAAAGGGAAAAATCATTCACATGGAAATCAAATAGTGGTAGAACAAAAAATCTACAGTCTGCTATATCCTATAGAGAGACAGGAATCGGGGGTGGAGGGAATGTGTCACTGGGCACCAAGTTCAAATGCAGAGGAAGTGTGTAATGAAAACTGAGTTGACAGTCTCTTCAACTTTCTGATCTCTGTGAAGATAATTTTTTAATGGAGCCTAAAGAAGAGGATATTACCATTTAATTCTATCTAAAAAATGGTATTGTCACCATTTGAAATGTTAGATTTACAATGAAACTCTTCATAGTAATATATCTAGGTTAAATAGAGTAAGCGTGGTTTTCACACATTGCATGTTTTCAAGCTTTAACCATAATTCATAATTCAAGCTAATTGCTTCTCTACATTGTTTACTTGTATGCTAAGTTGTTTATATGCATGCCAGTATACACACTTTTGCAGTTATTTTTGACAGAAAGGGATTCACACACAGCCATGTTAAGGTATATGAGGATGGACAGTGAAAAAGGATGAGCTCAATCTCCAAAGATTCCTTTGGTTTAGGTTCTGATTATTTCATTCTAGCACCTACATTTTGTAATGCCCCTCCATGTCTCACAACTGTTTCCACAAACTCGTTTGCTCCCTGTGAACTGTGTCCTAGCTAATCCAATCAAGCAGTTATTACCAAGGTTCATCAAGTTCTCCATGACTTCCCTACTGAACAATTAAATCCTTCAGCTGAGACCACTCATGAGTACTAGGGCAACCTGGACACAGACTGTGAAATTCATCTTGACCAGATAAGCATTCATTGTTAACTTCCAGAAATGCTGATAACCAACCCCTCTACTTGTGTTCTGGAAGCACACTGACTCCCCTACTTTCCACTCTTCTCCCCTACAATAATTCACATTTAAAAGCCAGTGCATTGTAGAGGTTTCATAAGTGGTTTTTGGATAGACGGATGGATGTATGAATGAATGAATGTTTGGATGTGTTATATTCTGTATAATCATATTTTGAGAACTCTTGATTTGTGTCACTTTATTGACTCTATTTTAATTGAAATTCCCTTGAGCGTTTCATAAAAATTTTTGAATAGTACAAAAAACAGAATTGGAAACTAGTCTCAAATAACTTTCTACTCATAGTCGATGCATACAAAAGTATGTATGTACATACTTAGATAATTTTGCCATATATTACAAATGAAATTGTATTCTTCACACAGTCCTATACCTTGATTTATTTAACAATAAATTTTGTAAATTATTTATATCACCACATATAGACCTTCTTCATTCTTTTTCACAACTAGAGAGTATTCCAATATATGAAATACATAGTTTTGGACTATGCTTATAGAATAGAATACAGGGAAGAAATGACTAAGGTAAATCTCAAGTTTGCAAATTTCCAAACTCAAAGAGTTTAATAGGTTTTCTTCTTGGTCTTCAAGAGACCTTGAAGTGACTGCAAGTGAGCTTCTGAGTAAAGATATTAGAAAAAAAAAAAGAATAAAGAACAATAGTAAAAACAAAAAAGAAAGTAGGACAAAAAGATCTTTTTTCTATTTGAAACTTTAAGAAATAAACTTCTGTTTTATTTTCTCCATAACTTATTTTTCTTATAAGGATGAGGATACGTATTAAAGTATGACTCTATCAAGGACATAGGAGCAGGGAATTACTAATGATGTAAGGAGTGAGGGGGGAGGTAGAGGTCTGAAGATCAAAGTAGCACACACAGACCTGACCAGAGGGAGCTCTTTGATTTCACATAAACCAGTATTTCTTGAGTGATTATTGCAGGCAAGATGCTTACTTGCTTTTAATCTGGAAAGACAAATGACAATGCGGCACAACATATGCTCTGTCCCAGGTGAGTGATTATACACTGTAATTGCTAAAGGAGTCTGCTGAAAATATTAACATTACATGTAGCTTTCTCCTCAGACCAAGGGAAAGTACTATGATTTTTAGTAGTCTGCGTCTGTGGGGGAGAGTTTGGTGCTACTAAATGGGAGAGCATGTCCTCAGAACAATAATCTGGACAGGCTAGCATATGACATATGACTCAATAATTTCCACAAAACTATTACGTTATTCTTCATTCATATAAATCCTGAACTTTAGAGATTTTTAAGCCCCTTGATAAAATAGGAAATCCGAAAAAATTCCAAAGAAGTAAATGTTTCTTAAAGAATTTTTTACCAATTAACTATGTTAACCATAACCAGAAGTCCTTGCACAATATTTCATAAATTATATATGTTTTTAAACAGCAGTATCAAATCTGATTTTGCAATCTTTTTCTATTTGACAATATGGCATAGTGGAAAAAGCATGGTTTGGGGGATCAGATAAGCCAGGGTTCAAATCTCAATTCAACTATTCACAGGTTGAGTCATTTCTGTGAAGTTTCTCCTCATCTCAGTTTTCAATATTGTTGTGAGGAGGAAATAAGGTCATCTGTACAACAGTTTTGTTGAGTTAAAAAAATAAAACACACATATGAATTGATATAAACATATTAATATATATAATTATAGATATATATCTTACATATTATTACATAAATTATAATTTATACTAATATAACTAATTACATTTATTACATTATTTCAAAGAATTTAAGTTAAAAGAACTGTGGAATGAGTTAATTCTAGGCTACCATAGAATAAGAAATTAATTTTCACATTTAGAATTATTGGAAAAATATGTTTTGCTTTAGCATCCATTGTACAATCAGGTTACTATTAGAGATTAATAAAGTATTTAATTTTGGTTACCTTTCTAGGCACTATATCAGAATTTTTAAACAAAATTGTTGTTACACAATTTTTATACTGAAATTAAAATTCACTTTTCTTCAGTAGTGGTTCTTTTCTTTCCAGATAGTATCTGATTTGTAGTTTGCTTGAATCTCTCTCTACAACTCGCAAATAATCATCAACATAATAATCATTCTGCAACTATGCATTTTTATTAAAGCCAGTCCCTCCATAAACACAATGTGGCTGTAGTAGCATTGGCATATTTAATTGTGTAATTGGTACATGATGTAGTCAAGAAGTCAAAATGTCACTAATGATAATTGTGTTATAAAGAATTATTATAGTGTCCAAGAAATGCTACTTGATTGGGAATGTTTTTTAGATTCAACGTGGAAACTAAATTCAGAAAGCAATCTAGAGACAGATCAGAGTAAACCACAATGCCACACGGGAGAAAATACTTTCCTCAAAACGTACATTACTTGGTGGAATGTCTTTTATAAACTGTTTTTGTTTTCAGGGTTACTATTGTGCAGTTCTGTGTAATTAAGATTAGAATGTGCTTCAAACATAAAGGTGCAATTGATAAGGTCTTTCTTCGAGCATGAAAATACCCTTGTAGACAGGGAAATTGAGAAAATATTGCTATTGTTATTGAAATGATGATACTAAAAGTAAACATATCATGATATTACAGGGCATGAACTATGTGGTATTTGAGAGAAAAGAATGTACAAAGTGAGGAAATGAAGAGTGACGTGCAGAATGGCGATGACAGGGATGTTCTAATCCAGAATTTACTTCCAGTGATGGTAAACTAATTAGCTGCAAAGCTGAACAAATATTTCAAAGTTGTTAGAAGGCATTGGAAAGCTTTAAAAGTAGTTTAGATTTATAGAGCCAAGATCCAAGAGAAGAGAACCCAGAAAGGTGAGCAATACCTTTGGGGTTTCTTGTCTCTTAGAGTTAGTTGCTGATACCAAGGCAGGTGGCAGAGAGACAAGAGGCTAAACAGGGCTGCTGGAAAACTGTGGAAGCCAAAGTAACAAATAATATGGGTTTGGAGTCCCCCAAAGAGGGATAATCTAGTCAATGTTCCAGGTTTTGAGATTGAACCTTGAGGTACTACAAGCTAAAAAGAAGAATAAACTGAGAACTGACTAACAGTCAAAAGGAAAAATAATCTGTTTCAAATCATCCCAATCCCTGATTGGGTTGTGATGATCTGGGATGTCTATCCATAGTAGCCTTCCAGATGTAATTATTAATTGTTTCCAAAGATAGAAAACTTCAGTAATTGTAGTCTACAAGTTTTCATATGCAATGTCTAAACTAAGTTATAAACAACCAGGAACATGAGAATGTAAAGCCACAAAACCAAAAGAGCAACAGACAACAGAAACAGGAAACAGAGTTATCAGACACAGAATTTACACTATAATTTAATACATTCAAGTAAAAAAAAGTCAAGTTGAAGAATTTCAAGAGAAAAAAGATATTTTTAAAAAGAGCCTAATGGAAAGATGAAATACTGGGACCTCATCAAGATAAAAAGCTTCTGCACGGCAAAAGAAACAACCAACAAAACGGTTAGGCAACCAACGGAATGGGAAAAGATCATTGCAAATGACATATCGGATAAAGGACTAATATTTAAAATCTATAAAGACCTTACCAAACCCCACACCTGAAAAACGAATAATCCAGTGAAGAAATGGGAGGAAGATATGAATAGACACTTCTCCAAAGAAGACATCCAAATGGCAAACAGACACATGAAATGATGCTCAATGTCACTCATCATCAGGGAAACACAAATCAAAACCACACTGAGATACCACCTCACACCAGTCAGAGTGGCTAAAATGAACAAATCAGGAAACTACAGATGCTGGAGAGGATGTGGAAAAACAGGCACCCTCTTGCACTGTTGGTGGGAATGCAAACTGGTGCAGCCACTCTGGAGAACTGTGTGGAGGTTCCTCAAAAAAATGAAAATAGACTTACCCTATGACCCAGCAATAGCACTGTTAGGAATCTACCCAAGAGACACAGGAATGCTGATGCATAGGGGCACGTGTATCCCGATGTTCATAGCAGCACTTTTGACAATAGCCAAATCATGGAAAGAGACTAAGTGTCCATCAACTGATGATTGGATAAAGAAGATGTAGTATATATATACAATGGAATACTATGCAGCAATGAGAAAGAATGAAATCTGGCCATGTGTGGCAACATGGATGTAACTGGAGGATATTATGCTAAGTGAAGTAAGTCAGGCAGAGAAAGACAGATGCCATATGTTCCCACGCATAGGTAGGCTTTGGGAGACTTAACAGAAAACCAGGGGGGAGGGGAAGAGGGGAAGGAAGGGAAAAAAAAAAGCCACAGAGAGGAAGGAAGACATAACATGGGAGACTCTCAAAGACTAAGAACAAACTGAGGAGAGAGGGAGGTGAGAGAGGGGGGGAGTGGGTGATGGGCATGGAGGAGGGCACTTGTTGGGATTATCACGGGGTGTTGTATGGAAACCAAATTGAAAAAAAATTATTCAAAAAAAAAAAAAAAAGAGCCTAATGGAAATTCCAGAAGAAAAAAAATACATTACCTAAACTCAAGAATTTA
>PITB01007109.1:0-83365 GCA_004024585.1 Paradoxurus hermaphroditus | reverse complement strand
GGGGGGGGGGGGGCGGGCGCAGCTGAGAGACTCCCACCTCTGGATGAACTTCTTCACCACTTCCATCCCCGCGTTGAGCTCGTTCAAGGCAAGGATGTACTCCTGAGTGAACAGCCTCAGCCGCGGGCACTTCCCGAAGTCCTGCGGAGAGAGACGAGCGAGGAGCTGGGACACGCCACGGCCGCCGGCGTGGAGGCCACGGCGGAGCACCGCCGACTCTCTCCCAGCGCATGTTTCTCGCTTCAAGAAACGGCCCCGTCACGCTCTCGCTCACACCCTCGGACGGCTGCCCGCGGAGGCGAGCCAACGGCCTGACGCTGAAGGGGTTTCTGGGACTCGTAGCGAGCTCACCGCACGGCACCAGCCCGCCCTGTGGTGGGGCAGGGGTCAGCGGGCCACACGGACGTGCTCGGAAAACAGCCCGGCTGGGGCCTCCCTCCTGCACGCCTGTGACGGGGCCTGCAGGGGTGGAGCCGGGCCTCCCGCCCCCCCGGGGGAAGCCACAGACTCGGCCTCGGCAGCCGCTCGCTGTTTCCTGAGCCGCCCGGCGCGGCAGTCAGGAGATGCCCAGTCTGGGGCCGTCGGGGTGGGAGCAGGGCTTGGGGACTTCCTGGGGTAGGGAGGAGGCAAAGGTGGCACCAGACAGATGGAACTTCGTATGGCCCCGAGCACTGTCAGTGAACCCCTGTTCCTTGTCCTGAGCAAGAGGGTAGGAAGGAGGTCTAGGAACCAGATGTGGTCCCAGGCTGAAGAAGGTTCCCAGTCCCGGGCTCCTCAGACGGTCCCTCCTGCTCTAGGCTGACCCCCGATGCCCACTGGGCTCCAGAAAACACTGACGGAGCACTCGACGACCTTGTGACTCTGGCTGTAGAAAAGGCCACTCTCAAATGGCACATGGAATCAAAAGCGCAGACGAGAGAGATGGACAAGCTCGAAAAAGCCTGGCCGGACAGGCGACGGCGTGACCGTGTGCGAGGGGCGCGGGCCGCGGGGCGTGCGAGGGCCGCGGGGCGTGGCGCGGGGGTGTGCGTGTGGGGAAGACACGGGGCGGGGACGACGTGCGGGGGAGACGTGCAGTGTACGTGTGTGAGGACGGCGGCCCGGGTTGGGAGGTGTGTGCCCTGGACGGCGAGCCGGTGGGCGAGACAGGTGGCTGGCGTGCGGCCTCGGGACCACGTGAAAGGGGTGCAGGCAGGCGGGAGGGGAGGTAAGGCGCTCAACGTCAAGCAAAGGCCCAGGGGTGACGTCTCCCCGCGCCGGCCCAGCCCGAGCCCCAGCTGCCGCCCAATTACGGGGCCCTGAGCGAGGCCAGAGGGCTGCTGCCTGCTCCGGAGAGCGGCCCCACTGGGCACCCGGGTCGGCTCGGCTTCCCCGACACGGCACACCGACGGGGCGGGCGACAGAGTTCAGTGAGAGCAGGGAGGCTCATCTCAGGGGGGCCGCTGGCGCAGGGACTTGTCAGAGGGGAGAAAGCCTGCCTCCATTCCCATGGTCACGGGCAAGGGCTTGGGCAGGGGGAGGCGCAGCTTTGTCCCTGGACTTCTAAACCCGGGGGCTGGGTTTTGAACAGTCGGGGGCGGGGGCAAGTCAGTGTGGTGGCAGGTGACGGGGAAGACGGAGGGAAGAGTCACATCTCCGAACTCCTCCCCCGTGCGCTCAGTGGCACCCGTTTAATGAAAAGTCACTGGAGCAGCGTCCTAACTTCAGGTAAGACAGTGGAGACACTGTCCACGGAGGTAACAGGAGGCGCGGGCCCGCCTGAGAGCTCGGAGGGGAGCGCGTCCCTCCCACGCCCTCCCCGCCGGCCCACACGAGGAAGCTTCTAGAGCCGCCTGCTGCGTCTTCGCCTGGAGGCAAGAGGCTGAATTAGGGTCCTCAGGGCAACGAGGGGGCCCGTCTGCTGCTATTCTCCTACGAGGACTGTGTCCTGACACAAGGAGCGAGCAGGAGCCCCGGGGAAAGGTCCGAAGGAATACACACACACGTGTGCAAACACGCCCACACCCACAGAAACACACGGTCACACGCACACGCGCAGGGCACCGGGCTAGACGAGGCCCCTGCGTGGAGGGGAGACTGAAGCTTGACTGTGCTTCCCAACCGAGGAAGACGTCGCAAGTGCCCCGATGCCCTGGAAAAGGGCGACAGGAAAGCTGTGCTGACCCCGTGTGGCCTCTCGGGGCGTCGTCGTCTCTGAGGGTTGTAACAGGCCGTCTCTGCGCCCCCTTCCACTTCTGAGGGCTTATGAGTCTAGGAACTGCTTCGACCCAACCCTGCTAAAGGTGACTGTCCTTGTGGCTGAGAGTAGATTTCTGGAAGGTCAAGGTCATTCTCCTGGAAAAAAACGCTATGGAAGGGTCTGGTGGCCTTTCCACGCATGGGTGAGGGCCATTTTACCTCGCTGGGAAAGCCCAAAGTGCTCCTTTTGGAAAGTGGTCCGGTCACCCGGTGGTCCACTAGGGACCACAGCCACGTCTTCTTGCTTCCCTTGCCACAAGAACACTCCAATGGGTGGCATGTGGGCACAGGGACCACGTTCATTCTTGAGGATACAGTTTAACAGGGTTAGAACCTCTAGGAGAACATTCTGGAGGACGGCTTCCATCTCCTCAGTCCAGCGAGTAACACTCTAAGACCCTTCTCTAAGATTCAATTTACCCCTCCATGGGATGGGGCGCATGACGTATTTGGGGAAGGTGCACTCGGAGGATACGGGAGGCCCCGGGACGCCGGAACACCTCTGTGGTGCACAGTTCTCTCCGTTTCCCAGATGTTCGAATGTCTCCGTAGCGGGGTGAAGAGAAGTCGCTGCTCACACGATGCTGACAGACACGTGGCTGGTGGCGGGCTAGGCACACTCAGGGACCAGCGACCAGACTCCCCACACCAGCCGAGAGCCCCGGCTCCCAACGGTGCATCTGGCCCATGGCTAGCCAATCAGCTTTAGGGAGCACTCATGGTCCTCCCTACTTCCTCTGCCTGGCGTCAGCCACAGTCACTGTTCACCGCACGTCGTTCTTCTGCAGAAGGGACTAACCCCACTCCGTCCTGTCTACCGTTCTCTTCCGACAGAGTTCAGAGCGTGTAATTGTAGACACCAAGAGCAAAGTGGGCCCGCGAAGCTTTATCGTGTCCCCAGACACGAGGATCACTCGGGGAGTCCGTTGGAAGCGAAGTGAGGATTGATGCCTGAGGTCCCCGATGTCGGCCAGGCCACAACAGATGCTACAAGCTCTGGACTTGCCCCGGAGCGGTTGTGAATCTTCTCCAGAAAATCATTCCATGGTCAACACTCCAAGCCCATGAAACGAACCAAACATAAGGGAGACATTGTACGGCCAAGTTGCGGGAGGCTGCCTGAATTCTGACTTTTTTCCTTTGGAGTCAGACGTCCCAGAAGAACCCTTATCCAACGGACTACCGATCACCAGCGAGCACACAGACACGCGTACGTGCCCGGGGAGGCACGGGCCCAGACGCGTGTGCCCTGGGGGGTGGCTGTCCCTGACCAGTTGTGATAGAAAGCTCCTTCGCAAACGAGACCCCAGCGCCTGTGCTCTGGTTGTGAAGGGGCGCAACCCTCACCTCACACCATGTGCTCGGCGACTGGAGAGCTGACAATCAGAAATCGTGTCCTCTCAGAAGGCTGAAGTTACAGGGTGCCCTCGAAACCATCAAAGCCCCAGTGAGGGCAGAAATCCATGCTCCCCAACCACCACCACAGAGAATTTTTTTTGTTAGTCCTGGAGAAAGAACTGGATGGAGGATCTCTCTCCTCTGTGTTCAGAAAACTAGAAATGCATTTATCTCAAATCCGGGAGGACCTCAGAAATAAGCGACAATTCAGTTAAGGTGCGTGATTTGCTCGGGGCAGAAAACGGAAACCAGATTTCATATGGTGCCCACACAGTTCGACTGCCAGGGGCTGCCTGGGACGCTGGGTTGAGACGGATTCTGAAGCTGCCTCTGCGGGAAGAGTGCTGTAATCGATTAGTGATGCCTGCCACAGGTGTGGGATGAGGAACCGTCCATGTGCCCTACGTTTCGATCCGGACTGGGGTTAGGGACACGGTGTGGAGACGGGAAGGCTACTTCCGAACTGCAGGACGCCGCTTTCCACAGCTGTTCTCACATGCTGAATCTCGACAGGGCAGGAGGCAGTGACCGCGGGCACCCCGCAACTGATTCAGTGCCCCGACCTGTGCCACAAAACACAGATGCCAACCTCGTCCAGGTGGGGGGCTGGCTCCGTGCAGCACACTGCACACTGGCCCTCGCTTTCCACTGCTGCTCCTCAGCACCCCTCCGGAGCACTCCCAGCTGCTCGTGGGTTCCCTGAGTGGCCTCCGGAGCCTTGGAGGGCCCGAGCCACCTCATCTGTGAAAGGAGGTCACGGGCTTCGCTCAGGGTGAAATGGCCTGCGATGTGCTTGAGTGTCATATGAGCGGCCGGCTCAACAGACACCTGTGAGTAGACGTTAGTTATTCTTCTTCCTCGCCGTGGCCCCTGGGGCCAGTTAGCGGACTTGGCTGAGCCTCGGTTTCCCCGCACGTGACATGGAGAAAGCAGTATTTGCTGCTCTCGCTGGACTGACGAGAGGATGCAAAGGGGCCGAGCAGACTGCAGGCGCCCGGCCCGCCGTGGGTGTGCGGTTCCCTCCTGCCCCTGTTGTTTGTGCCGACGGACTAAAGCCTACACTTTCCTCGGACTCCCTCGGTTTACTCGGAGGTCTCGTTTTTGGTTCCAGGACCCCATCACCCCACCGCGCTCTGTCGCCTTGTCGCCTCAGGCCCCTCTGGGCTGCCACAGTTGCTTAGACGTCTCTAGTTCTTGGGGACCTGGGCCGCTGGGACGGGTGCCAGCCAGCTACTCTGCAGGGCGTCCCTCAGGCGGGGGAGGCCCCCAGACGTACGCTGCCCCTCTCCTCACGTCAGAGCCGGGGCGCGTGCCCTCACAGGACTCGGCCCTGCTGCTGCTGACCGGGACCCGCTGGCCGCGGCTGTGACTGTCAGCGTTCTCCATCACAAAGCACTCTTTTCTCCCCTTTCCACACGGTGCATCCGGAAGGACCCCGCTATGGACGGCCCAGCCCCACGGAGGAAGTGAGGGGTTCCACTTCCCCTTCTGGAGGGCGGAGCATCTGCAGACCTAATTCCTGATTCTGCACACGGGAAACTCTCTCTCCTCCCCCAGGCACACTATCTTTGTTATTTTAACTGTGACAAGATCCTTCTTGTTTCCTTAAGAGAACACAATATGGCCAACGAGGACAGGCTGCGTTAACAGAATCCCCACCCCAGTCCCTGGCTGTGGGCCCGGGCCAGCCATCCCCACTCCCCAAATCTTTGGGGGAAAGGGAAAGAAAGCATTGTCTTCGCAGTCTGGGGGGCGGCTGGGGAACTCACCATATTATGCTTGAGGATTCTCTGGACCACGGGCGTGAACACTTCGATGACCACCATGGACCGGGGCCGCTCTCTGCAGTGCTGGGGAGACAGGAGGACACGGTCGGCACCCAGCTGGCGGGGTCCAGCCAGGGCTGACGGCGCCTGGTCTGCGGCTCCTAGCGGGGCTCGGGGGTGGGGAGCCCAGCATTGGTGCCCGTATCCCCTTGCTCAGGACTGGTGCACAGCTTTCATTCTTTTGGGGTTGTTTTTTTTTTTTTTTTTTGCAGTAAGAAAAGTGGGTGAGGAAGGGGTCTTTTGTTTTGATCTTAAAATCCGAGACTGTTTCAGACGGTACGGACAAGTGTCCACTCTGGACACGGTCCTTACTGAATAGGATGACGCTTTCCCGGCACTCAGATTCAGAGCGCGCGGGCTGAGGGAGGAGTGTCTTGAAACCCAGGGGCAAGAACACCAGGAGTTTGTTTGGACACCAGCATCTTGAAAGTTCTATGGCTTTTCAGGTGTGGGCTTTGAGAAGCTGGCAGCGGTCTGCAGGCCAACTGCACCTCTCAGATGAATTTTAATTTCATCAGCGTGTTTTGTGTTTCGTATGAAAACTGATGGCCTTAGAACAGACCGGGCCCTGGCACTCACAGCGCGGTTATGACCTGCCCGGGCCTGCAGTGGCTGAGTTTCTAGCCCCCGGATAAGGACCCGGGCTTGGAGTATGAGAAACCAGGGCTTTCCTGCGACACCCGAGATAAATAAACTTTCCCCGCATTGTGGGGTCATGGCTGCAAAGTCAGTGGGCGTGGCTGCCCGGGCGTGTCGCGAGCTGGCCCAGAGCAGATGGGGGTGGTGGGGGGCTTTGCTCCCCCTCGAGTTCCCAAGTTCCCTCTCTGGGAAGACTGCCTGGCGGGCGAGGCACTGAGGCTGGGACCACAGCCTGAAGGCTCCCGGCCCCATCCCTCCCTCCAAAGGGCAGGGCCACCTTCGGTTTCAGGACCAGAAGGTTCTGGAAGGTAACGCCGAAAGGAATGGTTTCTTCCGCCTCACTATTTTTCGAACGCTCAGGTACGATTTGCTTTGGACAAAGGTCCACTGCTTTAGAACACTCGTCTAAAGGCCATGAGCTCTGGGAGAGGCCGTAGGGCCTGAGAGCAGATAAGGAGATGCGGACTAAATCCGACAAACGGCGGAGGGAGATGAAGGCCAGCCGCAGCGGGTGAGGGAGCAGCCGGCCGCCCGCTCGGGGACCCAGACACTGGGTCGTCCGACCCCACCTCGCGTGGGCCATGTCGCCCTCACGTGCCAGGGGCAGAGAAGGCCCTAGAGTTGTCTTCAGTCTCACCGTGGCCGCAGGGAGGAGGGGGCCTGTATTCGGCACGGGCAGCCTGATGCCCGCGTGGCACACGCTTGCACGTACGCATGCAAGGAGCTCACCGCCGGGCCCACCCTCTGCCCTGCGGGTGCTGCAGAAGCTCTCCCGACGGAGAGACGGGGCCAGCGAGGTTAAGGCGCTCCTGTCTCTCTAAAGCTCACGGCCCCCGAACAAACACAGAGACAGCGTGCTGCCTGTCCCCCTCCCTCCGGAAACCACCGGGCCCCGTGCCGTGTGCTCTTCTCACTGGCTTTTCTCATGCGCCCCCCCGCCCCCCAGGACAACGTGTGGCTGTAGAAGGAGCACGAGCCAGGTGAGTCAGCAGGTGCAAGACCAGGGAGCGCCGGGGAAGCAGCAAACCCAGGCGCTGCGTCTCTCCAAGGACATCAAATCGTTACATAAAAAAAAAAAAAAAAATCACACAGCAAAGAACAAAACAGGATTGCAGGCTGGTTCAGCCCCCGGACTACCGAGGCGTGCTTCCAGAGTGAGGGCTGACTGGTCCCCGGCGCGCCCTGGGCATGGTCCGTGTCCATCCCACTGCGAGCCTGGCATGGGGTCCGAGGGAGTGGACGTCCCGCCCTGCGGCCCCCCCCGCCCCGGCTCCCCTGGCGTTCCCCCGCCTGCTGTCCCTGGTCAGGAAAAGCCCCGCAGCCGTGCCCCACTGTGGGCCAGCCGGCGCTCAGAAGAGCCGGGGCTAATAATAAACCGGCTCTGACGTCAGGAACCCAGAAAACCTGCTACACATTCCTCCCGAGACAGCTACGGAGAGAGTCCCAGGAAAAGCCGACGCTCCTCCCTGACCCACTGGTGTGGATGCTGGGCCTTCCGTATCTCGTGTGGCAGAGAGCGAGCGAGCGAGCTGGAACTCTAAACGCGGGTTGCCTGGCTTGCCTTCTGGCTCCGTCTGGGGCCCTGACCCACCCCCCGGCACGCCCGCTCGGAGGCAGGCCGCCTCCTGCAAACGCGGCCCCACTTCGGTGACGCCGTACCTTGCAGAAGAATTCACAGAGATCCGGTGGCGGATGGTTGTTTTCCAGCAAAGGAGCAATCGCCTGAAAGACAGCGAACGAGCAAATGTCAGCTGGAGTCTCCGGGAGGGAATCCTATGGGGGCGCTCGTGGCACCCACTGAGAAGCTGATAAAAGGTCTGGGCTGCCCCCCGCCCCGTCCCCGGAAAAATACACACCTACAATGGCACATGTGACTTCAGGGGTTTCGTGACCTGCTGACGTCCATCCACGACCCCCTCAGACCGACAGTGCCCGACTATGGGGCAGGACAGTAGAGTGGTTATGAGCCCAGGCGCTGGGGGCAGAGTCCTGGGTGCGAGTTCCAGTGGTGGCCTTACAGTGGCATCACCGTTCAAACAAGCTACTCCATCTCTCTTAACGCCCGAGTTCCCGCCCGGAAGGCAGAGCAGAGAGAGTCCCTGGGAGAGCGGGCGGGAGGTGCAGGTAACGGTTTCGTCTGGGGCCGCTGGTTCCCGTCTGTTACAGGACAGTCGGCATCCCTGTTCTCAACCCGCCAGATGCCGGCGCAACCCTCGGCCAGGTGTGGCGGTAAGAGTCCCCGGGCACACTGCATTTTATATTAAGGGAGTCTGAATATCTAACGCCCCTTGAGTTTATTTCCCGCCAAGCCTTTAAAAAAATTTTTTTTAACATTTATTCATTTTTGAGAGAGAGAGAGTGCAAGAAGGGGAGGGGCACGGAGAGAGAGGGAGACCCAGAATCTGAAGGAGGCTCTAGGCTCTGAGCTATCAGCACAGAGCCCGACGCGGGGCTCGAACCCACGAACTGCGAGATCATGACCTGAGTTAAAGTCAGATGCTTAACCGACTGAGCCCCCAGGTGCCCCCCTCCCCACCCCAGCCTCCTTAGGCAAGCTGTGCGATTCTTACTGGCTCCCACTGCCATTCCTGTCCCAGGCTGCCATGGCCTGAAGGGTAAGTGATTCTTGATGTTTTTCCCCCTTCCATAATTTCTGTGTTAATGATTTTGCTAAACTTCAAATTCAAATGTGATATTTGGACAGTTGGAAAAAAACGTGTCCAGACATTGCCAAATGCGCCATGGGGGACAAAACGGTACCCAACTAAGGAGCCTCGGCATGAAGTGCCTCTCAGGGAGTGGGAAGTACGGCCGGCTCTCCATAAACGTTAGTTACTGCAAGGTTAATGTCAACGTGAAGTGAAGTCCACTCATTTTCTTGCTTGCCACACTGGGCACAAGATTAGGACACAGGAGACCCAGGACCCGGCACCAAGACTGCTCGGCTGTGCGACCTTGAGTGGGGAACTCGGCCTCTCTGGGCCTTAGTTTTCGTGCCTACGAAACGGGGAGAACTAGAGTTACCTATTCACAGGGTTGCTGGGGGGATCTGACGAGAGAAAACTCTAGAAGCTTTGGAGTCTCCGCCTCAGGATAAGCCCAATGGCCTGGAGCACAGCACGTCACTGCCGCCGTCGCCGGGGGCTGTCGTGGGCGGTACGGGACTCAGCGGCACGGGGTGGCGATTCTGCCCGACTCCAGGAGGACTCTGAGGACGCGCTCCCCCCATCGCCGACTCCCACGGCTGAGACCCGGCCTGCTCGGGCCCAGAGAGCCTCCTTGACCTGTTCCTTGCTGCGATGCCTTTGGATCTGGGTAGCGACCTCTCAGCAAGGTTTTCCGCTTGGCTTGGGACCGTCAGGGAAAGGTGGCAAAACCGGATGCCAGTAAGAGACGGCAGTTTCTTGGCCAGCAGCGTGACCATAGCTCTACGAACGAGCAAGTCACCAATACGGAGGTTCTCCTTGGTGACACCAGGAGCCCGGCTGACAAACGGCTGGCGATGAGGCCCTGGGTCTGATCTGTCCAGGGCCGCACTGTCCAACACGGCAGCCACTCGCCACATGTGACCATTCAGATCTTAACTGCCACGAAGTTAACGATTTTAAGTGAAATAAAATAACAAATGTAGTTCCTCAGTCGCGCGAACCACATTTCAAGCGCTCACTAGTCACACGAAACCAGGGAATACCTCCACCGGGGCAGAAAGTTCTCCCGGACGGCGTGGGTTGGGCTAGGCAGGCACCTCGCTGAGCGCGAGGCTGAGCCCCCTTCCTGTCAGTCCCCCCACCCCAGCCGCACGGCCCACGAAGTACCCACGGACAACAGTCACAGAGCAACAGCGATACCCGCAGTAGCCGGCGCTGTTCGGGGGCGCCCTCCGTGCTGGGCTCTGCGCTGGGCGTGTCCTGTGGCAATCTGCACTGGGTGCCGGGAGGTGGGAGCGAGCCCTGCCTGTTTTCTCAGGGACTGAGTCTGCCGCCCAAGGTCGCACAGTCAGAACACGCTGGAAGCCAGGGTCTGAACCCACGGCGGTGACTCGGGAGGCTGAGCTACTCACCACCCGCCCTCCGCACAACCGGGAAACAAGCGGTCCCGTCTGGTGGCAACGATCACAGTGAAGGAGAAACGGGGTGACCACCAGCGTCAGCCTGGCTCGTGGTTCTGGCTCTGCTCTCATTTCCAGAAGCTCAGTGCTCAGCCCGCCATGTGGGGGCTCTCCCGTGCCTCCCCTCCCCTCCCTCCCCGCCCCACACCCCTGCTCCCCACACCCAGCTCCTGGACCAGCTCTGGGAGGAGGTACCACCTGCAGGGGGGAGCCTCTTCAATCAGGCCAGGCCCCTCTTTCTCGGGAATGAGTCGAGGAATAAAGGAGGGGGAAGGCTTTAAGAGCCCGGAGCGGGCGTCCGGCGTGGGCTCTGCGCTCCCACGGCTATTAGCTCATGCCGTCCTCATGACGACTCTGCGAGGTCCAGCGGGAGTCATTTCCATTTGTACAGACGAAGAGACGGAGGGTCAGGGAGGCTACGAGGCCTGCCCCGGTCTCAGAGTTACGATCATTTCAGAAGGTAGGATTAACAAAAAAGAGCTTGTATTTTTGCAGACTCTGTCTATAAGCCTAGTCCTCCGCTGAGCAGGTCAGGCGCGTGCACTCACGGACCCTTCCCGGCAGCCCTGTAAGAACGGCAGTGTTGCCATACCCATTTCACAGGTGAGGAGACTGAAACTTACTATGTCAGTTTAGCTGAAAATGACCTGAACGGCCATCGGGTTAAATAGAAATATTCTAGGGGCAGCAGATATAGGGCTGGGTGGGCTGCTGGCTCTCAACCGGGCTTGCCTCTGCCTCCCGGGGGGCGCTGGCGTGTCTGGAGACACAGTTTTGATTATCGCGACGGGAAAGGGCTACTGGCATCTGGCGGGTTGAGGCCAGCGATGCCGCTCCACGTTCTACACTGCCCGGGACGGGGCCCCCAGAAAGAAAGCTCCGGCACCAGGACCGAGGCTGGAAACCCTGCGGCAGATAGGCGTGAGAGGACTCGAAAGCATCTCGAGGGCGACGCGTCGAGCATCACGCATTAATGCTGAAAACACGACACCACTGAAAAGGACACTGGGATGGGGCGAAATCCTTTGGTTCGTTCATTCATTTGTTCATACGTTCCTTCCTTCCTTCCTTTTTAATGAAATTATACTCATGGAACACTTGCAAAAGTATTTTTAAATAATAATTTAGGGGCGCCTGGGTGGCTCAGTTGCTTAAGCATCCAACTTCGGCTCGGGTCATGATCTCACGGTTGATGAGTCCGAGCCCCGCGTCGGGCTCTGTGCCAACAGCTCAGAGCCTGGAGCCTGCTTTGGATTCTGTGTCTCCCCTGCTCTCTGCCCGTCCCCCACTCAAGCTGTATGTCTCTCAAGAATGAATGTTAAAAAAATTTTTTTAATAATAACATTTAAAATAAAGTAAAAGAAGATTTTTTAGTGTTTATTTTTGAGAGAGAGAGAGAGAGAGAGAGAACGTGAGCAGGCTCTTACCTGCCAACACCTACCTACTGCACAGATGCCTGACCCCAGATGGACTAAGACCAACTCAAGTTACTTGTGAGGCTATTTACGAAAATGAGCACATGAAGAAATACCAAGCCCCCTTGGGAAAAGGCCAATCGCCAACGGATCCAATCAGATAACGGAATCGCGGGAACGAAAGGAGACTTCCCAATACTGACCAGGGTGCTGGGGACAAAGGGCTCTGAAAGGCAGGCTGTGAAATGCAGGGCCGGGGGTCAGACGGCAGCCCGCAGTGTCCTCTGTTCTCAGGCAGGGCTGCCGAGCAGGGGAGCTCGGCCCGGCCCAATTAAGGGGTCAGCCCGGCCGAATTAGCTGCATCAGACCAGCCTAGATCGCTCAGATCTAAATTCTTTTCCCAGGCTCGTCCCCAGTCCGAAGCCCTCGGCCTCTCCCAGGGCTGAGGTACATGGTGGGACCCACAGTTACCGCCACCAGGAGGAGGAAGACCCCAGCTCCTTCCCCCGCACCCGTGTCCCGCCTGCTTCTCCGCCAGCCAGCCTCTCCCTGCTCTGCCCTCCCCCTGGACTGCCTACCCATCCTTTAAGATCCGGTTTGCTCACCTCCTCCTGGAAGCCCTCCGTCACCCTCCTCCCAGCACCCTCACTGGCAGAGGATGTTAGGTGCCCGTCCTCTGTGCCCCCTAACGCTCCACACAAATCTCGACCCCTGACCATGTTACTTCTCTCTCTTGACGTGCCGGATTCTCCTCGCACACAGTAAATCCCTCAGTAGTGGCTCTGAGCCTGTGGGACAGAGTGTTTGCCACACACCTGTACTCATGTGTTGACAAATGTTGGTTAAATGAGTTTAGTAATCAAGAGTATGCCAGAGAAGGGTGGAGGCAGGTGACTGGGGTGCCCAAGTCGGCATTCCCCTGTCCTGGCAAGAGCGGGTAGGGCGGAGCACAGGAAACAAACCTCCACATCGTTAACAAATACCCACCGAGCACCGACTAGGTGCCAGACACGAGCTGGGGCTGCCAGAAGCTGCTGCCTTCATTCTCCACGATAAACAGTCGAGCGCTTCCCTCCTGGGGTGCCCGCAAGACCCGGCTGGAGCGAGGAAGGTGACTCTCCAGGCTGGGCTTGCCAGGGCCAAGTGGGCGGGCCCGTGAAACCGTAATTCAGAGGGGCACGGGGCCTGGCACGCTGCCCTTGTTTCGAAGGTGACAGTGACAGCACCCCTTGGACAGGTGAATGTCCTTTCTGGGCACACGAGGCTCGGCCTCTCACTTCTATCTCAAGTTCTGTCTCCCTGCTCCCTACTTCGTTATGCTTTGTGCTCCAGCGGTGCTGAAGCTTCCAGAACATTCCACGTTGCTTCAGAGCTCTATGTGCGTTTTATTCTCTCTCTCAGGAAGGCCTTTACTCTGTTTTGCCATCTAGCAAACTCCTTTTTTAAAAAGTTATTATTATTATTATTTTTAAGTTCATGTATTTTGGGAGAGACCAAGTATGCATCCGTCATGCACGTGAGCGGGGGAGGGGTGGAGAGAGGGAGAGAATCTGAAGCAGGCTTCGCACTCAGCGCAGAGCCTGATGCAGCGCTCGGTCCCACGACTGTGAGATCATGACCCGAGCCGAAATCAAGAGTCGGACGCTTAACCAAATGAGCCCCCGAGGCGGCCCTCCTCTGGCGAGCTCCTAATGATCCTTCAAAACCCAGCTTGGACTTCATGGCTTCCAGAAGCACTGGGGCTTCTTTCCCAGGGGAGTTGATCTCTCCACTCTCTGTACTACAAGCCTCTGTTTGTGCAGTGATCTATTTGCCTTCCTACACCAGGTGATGAACTCTTTGGGAGCAGGGACGGCCTTAGTTACGCACAGATTCGAAAACCCAGCACGGGGCTTGGCGTCCAGCAGGTGCAACCTCATTTCTCTCTTCTCTCTCGTGAGTGTCACGCTTCATAGCTTAAAATCACCCAGGAAGAGCTTTTACCCCAAAGATGCTTACATCACAGTCAAGTCCCAGAAAATATTACCCCGCTTTGCAGATTAGAGAGAATTAAATCCGGGTTCTATTTCTGGATTAATTAGGAGACATGTCCTGGGGCAAGAAAGAGAACGCTTACCTTTCAGCTACTAGGGCTCTGCCTCTGAATACATTATACGCCCTCAGCCACCTCCTGCCTTCAACTCCTGGCGGCACACTCAGGAAGAGGAGGCAATTAAGACACATGCGCTACAACCCTCAAAGACTGATAATTACACGCCCCTTCCCGATCAACTGGGGCTTCTGAAATGTGCAGAGGCAGGAAGCAGACACGTCTGGCTGGGGGGAAAAGGCAAGTGAGTAAGGTCGCCACGCGGGTGGATCACACTCAGATGGGGGGAAGGGCTGTGGGCGCCGGGGGGTGGCAGAGGGAGAGGGTTCCCGAGAGACTTACCACGATGATGTTCTCATGCTCCTGGGTAGTCAAGTTTGTGTTCTGAGGGAGTGAATGGAGCACGCAGGAGGGAGACAAAACAAAACAAAAGAAAAACACTGACATTAATAAAATGGAACATTTGCATCTTAAAGGTCCAACCGGTTAAAAATGCTTTCGACATCTCAGACAGAAAGCAGTGGTCCGTTCTCTTAATTAAACAGATCAGAAGCCCCTCACAGGCTTGGTCGGGAAGGGAGGAAAGCTTGGCTTTGGGGCGGGGGAACTGAGTTTTGAGTCCTGGTTTCACCCCTTGTGAGTTATGTGACCTTGGGCCAGTCCCTCCTCCTTGGGGAGACTCGGTTTCTTCTTCCGCAAATGGGGATCCTCTGTGGGCTCCGGTGAGAGGGTACAGAGACAGAGCGAACCCCGCGCTCGGTGCTGGTCACATAGATGCCAGCAGGGAGCCAGGACGAAGGTTCACAGTAAACACATCAAGAAACGCACTCTGGAATCCTGACCGTGTACCAGCCACGGGAACAGCACACGTGTGTTATTTCAGCGGCCAGGTGCCCAGGGAAGAATGGTGTTCCGTGCGCCGGCCAAACGTGGTTTAGCTAAATGCAAATTCCAGCGATTAACTTGCAAAAATAATATTAAGTCGAATGAGTTAAGCTTGTTTCAATTTTAGGATTTTCTCCCCAGTGTGGGACCCTCTTTACCCAGCTGGTACCTGTTACCACCATCCGGCACGTACGTGAGTGAGGAAAGGAATGATCACCGGAGAAGGGAAAAATCACGGGAAAACCCAGACACAGTCACTCCTGTCTTCTTTGCTAGTTTCGTGGTGTGTTCTGTTCCATCCGTCTGTTCTTGGTGGACACGGGTTCTCAGAGGCGTCCGTTCAGATTTCCTCACAGAGCCGCATTTGTTCCCCTGGGAACATGCCGTCTCCCTGGACGGTGAGCTGGCAAGACCGAGTGTCGCTGGGTTCTAGAAAGAGCCCTCCACACTCGCTACCCGGCACCCTGTTTAGGGAGTGCTATCTAGCATTTATAAGCAGCTGAAACAAAAGCAAAGCCAGCGGGCCGTGAATTTGCCCAAGGGGTGAAAATGGCCATGGAACCCAGGGCCAGTGTCGGCCTCCTCAAGTCCCCCGGTTCCCATGGACACGGCGTGGCCCTCGGGCTTAGGATCCAGGAACACAGAGAAGGCGGAAGGATGTCTTTCGGAATCCAAAGGTTTTTTCTTTGTTGGACGTCGGTGGAGTTTAAGCAGCCCATTTACGGGCGATGATTAAACACTGGTAATGTTCCCGCCCGGGGACGATGGAAGGCTGGCTTTGGTCTTTCCTTCTGACCGACAGTGACGAGCTCCCTGCGCCTCGGGCGGCGTGAGGGCACTTTGTCATCCTCGTCCCACAGAGCCGCTTCTTTCTTGCGATGCTCTTCCTATTCCCCTTGCACAGAGGAGCTACCTGAGCCACACGCGGGGCAATCGCTCGCCGAGGAGCACAGGTAAGGGACGGTGGAGCGGCGGTTTCGCCCTGTCTGTCCTGATGCCAAAACCTGCATCTCTCTCTTTAAAAAAAATTTTTAATGTTTACTTATTTTTTGAGAGACACAGAGAGAAACAGAGTGCAAGCAGGGGAGGGGCAGAGAGAGAGGGAGACACAGAATCCGAAGCAGCTCCAGGCTCTGAGCTGTCAGCACAGAGCCCGACGCGGGGCCCGAACTCACAAACCGTGAGATCACGACCTGAGCCGAAGTCGGATGCTTAACCGACTGCGCCACCCAGGTGCCCCTCTTCTGTTTGTTTTAAACACTTATTCATTTTTGAAAGACAGAGCATGAATGAGGGAGGGGCAGAGAGACAGGGAGACACAGAATCCGAAGCAGGCTCCAGGCTCCCAGCGGTCAGCACAGAGCCCACAGGGCTCAAACTCACGAACTACAAGATCATGACCTGAGCCAAAGCTGGACATCCAACCAAGTGAGACACTCAGGCACCTCTCTCTTTTTTTAAAAGTTTATTTTGAGAGAGAGAGAGAGAAAGAGTGTGCGTGTGCAGGGAAGGGCACAGACAGACAGAGAGAGAGAGGGAGGGAGGGAGGGAGAAAAACAATCCCAAGGCAGGCTCCGCGTTGCCAGCAAGGAGCCACAAACTGTGAGATCGCGACGTGAGCCGAGATCCGGAGTCGGATGCTTAACCAACAGGGCCACCCAGGCGCTCCCGAAACCTGCCTCTCTAACCACTGAGCTGTGGTGCTCGGCCCAAGCAAGGGGCAGTTCCGTCCTTCAGGCTGCGGTGGGCAGCTCCGGAGGGACCAGTCCCTTCCTCTCTGCGCCTTCCCAGGAGCAGCCCTCGGCAAGCACGGACGCTGGTTCCTTTGTCCCCATCACCGGCGGAGGGGCACTGCTCTCCCCCAAGGCCGTTCCCAACCCTGGGTGGAGAGCACTGGCTGGTAAGAGCCGCCGCATCACAGGGGACGTGTGACCCCCACACTGAGCGGCCCCTCCACACACTCAACCTGACGAAGGCCCGGGAGGCCAGGGGTGCGACTCTGGCCAATGGACAGGCTCTGGCCAATGGACGGGCGGTCCTTTCTCAGAGCGACAGCCCCTCCCCTCTGCCCCTCCTCCGGGATCCCGCCCACCTCTGGTTGGTTTGGTGACACCTGGAGCCTCGTAGAAGGAGACCCCGGAAACGACTTGAGTAAAGAGAACAGGCAAATAATCTAGCCCACGTATTCTAAACAGGAAAGGGCGAGGGGGAGGGAGGATCTGCCTGTCTTTCCGCCCAGCCCCCCAGACCCTTAAGCTGTGCGCTTAGGTCAAGATCATGACTATCACCCATGGCAATAAACATGGCCACTTATCCACGTGGCCCCCAGCGGGCGACAACCTCTCAAGCCTCTGTTTACTCGTCTGTACGTTTTAGTGCTCACCCTGCAAGGTCCGTCGGGAAACGTCAGGTGTCAGCGCTAAATGCCTGCCAGAGTGGCGGCCACAGAGCATGTAGTCAGGAAAAGTGTCACTCAGAGGGCGTTAAGCCTCCCTCGAGGGGGCGCTGCCTGGGCACCATCCCAGCTCTGTCCCTTACCAAAGAGCAGCTCTTTTCAGTCAGATGAGGTGAATAATACTGACCCCTTGCCCGACACACAGTAGGTGCGCAGCCGATGCAAGCTTCTCCCCCGCCCCCACCTTAAATGCTTTTATCTTTCCTACCCCAGCACTCGGGGATCAGATGATTTTTAAAAGCTTGGCCCTTCGAAGTGATGCAAAGGCCCATGGGCATGGGGGTCACGTGAAACACACAAGATGGGAAATAAATGCTGCCGGCGGCTGGCGACGGTGCCCGCCTGCCACGCCCCCGTCGTCCTGACAGCGAGACCGCCGGGGCAGAAGGGGTGGGCAGGCGGGCCTGCAGGGAGAGTGAGCAGGCCCCGGGGTGGGCTTTCCAGCCCCACCACCTGCTCACGTCCCTCTGTGTCTCTGGGCCTCAGCTTCCTCGACTGTACGACGGAGACAGCAAGGCCCACGTCTCGGGGAGGCCGGACGACACGAGACGCCGTGTGCCCGGCACCTGACTCCTGCCGGCACGCAGCAGGTGCTCGCCGACGGTGAGCGGCCTGCCCCCGGGGCTGCCTGCCGGGGCCCTTCCCCTGCTCAGGTGGGAAGCCAGGATTTCAGGTGGGACACGCAGCGCCCGGCCTGGCCTCAAATTCCAGACCTTGACTGGGATTCATTTCAGAGCCCGAGGTTTGCTCTTCTGCGAAATGAAGCCGTCTCGCGCCTGCGGGCCCGTCTCCTGCCCCTCTGCCTGCGACCGTCTTTGCCGCCCGCCCTCTGCCCCTTGCTGCCCCTCCTTCCAGGGAACGGGGTCCTCTATTCAAACGAAGGCCCAGGCCAGTTTCCTGGACTGACCGGCAGCAATCGGCTTGGGTCTGCAAACGAGGGGCTTGTGCTTCTAGAGGGAGCCACGGGTGCCAGGAGCACGGGGGCCGCTCCCGGGGGGGTGGGGGACAGAAGCACCGGTCCGGTGGCCATGCAGAGTTTAAATCGGGAGTCGTCAAGGCCGGCGTCCCCAGGGGGCCAGGCAGGCTGAGCAGAGCACTCGGGAGAGAGTCGGCGGCGCGCTTCCAAGCACCCCTGCCTCCCCACCAACGGCGTGGCCCGGGCCGGAGGAGCCCCCTCGTTCCTGTCTGTCCCCCTGCTGTAATGCAAGCTCCAGGAGGGCGGGCGTCCGGGACCGTGCCTGGCACGGAGCAGGCGGACTTCCTGACGCTCCGGGGTCGTGGAGGGAGAAAGCAAGAGCCGCCTGGACCTGGGGCTGACACAGGCCAGGGCGGGGAGCAGGTGGGGACGGGCTGGCAGCGGCAGGAAGGAAGGGCGGTCTGGGGGCTTTGCCGATGAGCTCTGGTTCAGGGAAACCCGGAAACCCCTGGAATCCACTGCCGTCATCACCACCAGCCTGCCGTCAGGCCCAAGACTCGTCCCCCCAAGTTCTGTCGTGGGGCGTGGCGGGGCTGGCCGCCACTGCCCCTTTCGCGGGCCGCTGCCCTGGGACGGCTGGCAACGGGGAGACACTACACGCTCAAGTCAGTTCCGCCGCGGGCACAGCCCTGGTGCCCGGCAGAGGGAAAGGCGGGCGGGGTGCGCAGAGTCGAGCGGGGGCGGGGGGGGAGAGGGCATCTTACCTCTGAGAGCAGTTTTGAGACGATTTCCAGTGGGGCTTGGTTGATGGAGTCGTCCTGCAGCGGGGAGGTCAGGGCCATGTCCACCAGAGTCCGGATCTCCTTCAGCACGACTTCCCAACGGCTGGGGTTACTGAGGACCTTCTTGTATTTGTAAATCTTTTTCTGGTCGGGAGAGAGAAAGAGACACGGACACGTCACCGGTATTCCGACGGCGGAGGAAGACGCGAGGCGATGGGAGAGACGGGCGCGCCAGCAGGTCAGAGGCCCCCAGAAGCAGCCATCGGAGCCCACCCCTGCCGCGGGCAACGGCCTCGCAGAGAAAGGAGAAGTCCTGCCCCGAGCCGCGGGCCGTGTGCGCAGACAGGCCCCCGGACGCTGGCCGAGAAAGCTCCACAGTGTTTCCAATGACTTCAAAAAAGCACGGAGCGATTTCTCTTTCCGATCGCGTCCCCTGCCAGACGTGTCCCCTAAGTGTTCACGCGAGGGGGGCGGGGAAGCAGTGAAGGGTCCACAGGGGGACTTTGTTTGCATCGGAGACACTGTTTCTGCTCATCCCGACCCTAAGAGGTCCCTCCGGAGAGGGGAGTCCAGCTAGGAAAAAGGACGGACAGGCTTGGGGCCGGGCAGTCAACTCCAGCCAGGTGGCGACAAGCCCAGAGGCCCCCAAGAACCGCATCACAGCCCTCGGTTTCCACCGGCGAGCGGGACCGAGCCCTCTCACCTTCGCTCGGGGCCGCGTCCGAAGCCGAGAGGAACTGGGGCGCGGGCTGCCGACTCCCCCGACGGGAGGCCGAGCGAGTTCCGCCTCTCTGACATCATGGAAACAGCAGCCCTCGGAAGGCGGCGGTCCCAGCCCAAGCGCCTCCCGGCCCGGCAGCTGCCTGCCCCACTGTTGCCCTGGCTTGCTCGGGACGCTCCCGCCGGATGAACTCCCTCATTAAGTGCTCCGCTCCCCGGGGAGAACCTAAGTTTAGTGTCACCGCGCCAGCAGCCAGCTGGAGTGACGAGTCACAATCTCTGAGCCAGAGTCTGAATGGAAGAGTGGGGAGGGAGGAGGTCCGGGTCCCCCACGGAGGCCGCCAGGGGTCTCCCTGACCCCTTAGTTTCTGAGCTAGGACTTACGAAGTGGTCTTGGAACCCAGCACCTACAAGGAAGTACCCGGGGGCCCTGTTCCCTATTGACCTGGGTTACCCGTGCTGGGTGAGGCCTCGCAATGGAACGGAAGGCAGACTTTGGACTCGGGCAGGCCCGGTTCTTCCTATAAAGTATTTCCCCTCCAGAGCCTCAGTTCCCTCGCTCATAAATCAGGCATGAAAATACTCTGCGGCCTCTTGCAGTGTGTGACTTTTGTAAACTCTGGACCCGCGAAGATCCGGCCTCTGTACGCAGTTACGTGCAAAGGCAGAGTCCAAGCAGAATCAGCCCCTGCCAACAGAGAGCCCCGATACTTCGCTGGTCTCTTCGGAAAAAGAGGATGAAACGCAGCCCCCCCCCCCCAGCGGTACGAACGGTACCTCCCTGTTCCTGCTCCCGTTTGTCCCCAAACTCCGTGATACTTGCTAATCAGGCCCCCTCGTCACCACCATCACCCGCACAGCTAATGCACACCGAGGTCTGTTTCCCTCAACAGCCCGGATCTTTCTTACGTAAATCGGTGTGGCTGGGCCCCGTCCCGGCTTCCACCTGCCTGCCCTCTCTGCCCGTCAGTCACCAGGCCTCATCAAGAACGAGAAAGAGATGAACCCTTTCTGAGGGGCGGTAGGGCAGAGGAAGCGCCCCAAACATGGACTTGTCAATCACTGGAGGCGCTCTAAGGACTGTGGGACACCAGGTGGGCTCTGTCCGGGCGGGGTGAATCGTGGACATACGCGGTTGTGGGGGTGGGGGGGGTGATGGTGACAGTGAGGACCTGCCGAATCCCAGGACTTTAATGACCGGACACACCCAGTTCCTGGGGCCTCCCTGTGGCCGGTAACCAGCCTCGGTCCTAGTCACCGGCAGCCAGGCGCCACCTCGGCACTGCCCGGTCTGTGCACACCCAAGGTTCCCGAAGCCTCCTGCGTGGAGTCGCTTCCCAAGGCAAGAACACGACCGGTCCCTGAAGGCGACTGCCCCTCCGGGGTCCTGGACGCTGCGGTTCTGCTCCCTACCCAGCGAACTGCTTAGTATTCAGATGCCCACGAAATGGTCGCGGAAACGCGCCTACACTCGGCCCCCAAGAAAACCACGCGAGGCACAGCCGTGTCTTCCCACAGCAGGTTCCAGACGCGAACACGGTCGGGGCTGGAAGGGCCCTGTCTTCTGATCGGCTGCAAGTTATTTACCTCTGAAAGAATAATGACTCCTTTCTTTTTGCGAAAACGATGCCTGCTCATTGTAAGAAAGTTAAACCATGCTGGAAAGCACAAAGAAGGGGACAAGGGAAAAGAGGCCTCGAAAACCCCACAACCTAGAAATAGCTATCATTAATCTTTGGTGAGCATTGTCCCAACCCTCGCTGAAACTTTGCCAGATACAGCCGGTGGGTGGGGGCGGGTGGCCGTGAGGACCGCCCGCGGCTCTCCGCGCTCAGGCATCACTGAGACTCTGGGGCAGCCAGGCCCAGGCAAGAGGGCCCAGCGGGCGGCACCTGCCTCGGTGCCCGCTGACACCCCCCATCCGTAGAGGGGAAGGGCAACACTCTCTTGTGAGCACCCGAGCACTTTCTTAACGGGCGTCCCCAGCACCTGTGGTCACAGAGGCTGAGGGGGAGGGTCCCAGGGCTTGTGACAAGGGCCAGTGTGTAATGAGCTCATGCTACCCCCCGGGCACCATGCTGAGCAGGCCCGGGCATCAGCGCTCTCCATCCTCACCGTGGCCCGGGGGGCTGGGGACCTGCCGCAGGCTAAGCGGCCCCCGGAGTGGACCCTAGGACAAGAACCCAAGTGCAAAGGTTTCTCTATTTGTGAGACGATGCGGGTGGGGAGGAGAAGGCAGTCACTAACGGGGCACTGCCAAACATGACGACGGGGCCGCCGTGGACCCGCTGTGAATCCCGTGGGGACGCCAGGAGACAACGCCCCCCCTGCCCCCACCCCCCAGGGAGTGAGGACGCTGCGGCATTTGCCCGCCCACTCTGTGGACACCCCCTGGTCCGGGGCCCTGTGCCCTGGAGACACTGCTCTCACAGACAGAAAGGAGAGCCTCGGGTGGTCCTGGTGAGCAGCCTTCCGAGCAGAGCGGCGAACAGGGACGCCTGCAGCCTTGCTTGTGCTAGAGCCTCCAGGGTCCTGTTCACATGTAAGACTCTCACGGCCAGAGAGGTGGCATGACTCGCCCAAAGTCACACAGCTGGAAAGGGACAGTCCAGGAGTCAAAATCAACTTGGGTTAATTCCAGAGGGCTCTCGCATTCTATCATGTCTGTGAGGGCCGGTGCGGACAGCAGACAGGAGGGACGGATTCGCCAAGACACGATGATCGGAGGGAGTTCACGCTTGGTGGCGTACAGTGACGAGTCCACGAGGCTTGGAGAGCCCGAGGCCAGGTGGCCGGGGCAGTGGGGGAGGAGCTGCGGGAGGGGATGGTGGGGGCAGCAGGTGGACAGTGGGGCTGTGAAATCCTGGTCATGGAGAGGCCACTGGCTCTGGGACAGGGCAGCTACGGGGCAGAGGGAGGCCCGCCCAGGACCCACGGGAACCACACTCTGCCTTGGAGTTTCATCCCGGGAACCGCAATGAGCTCATCCAGTCGTGAATCACTGGGGTTGGGACGGGGACACCTCTGGAGCCCTGATCCCCAGGGGCCCAGGAGCCTGGCCCTTGGCTTCGCGGTATGATCCTCTCACTGAACCCCTTCGCCGGGACGGGTGGGTGACAACCTGCCATGTCCAGCGTGGACTCCGTGGGCCACTGGATTCTTTGGTCAGGGCCCCAGGGCTCTCCGTGAGGGGCTTAAAGCAGGGGCTGGCAGAGCGCAGCGGGGGGCCAAATCCAGCCCCCTGCTTCTTTCTGTGCGAGGAAGCCAAGAGTGGTCTTAAGGGCTGTGAAGAAGAAAACCCCAAAGAACACATGACGGAAAGCCAACATACCCTGCAAAGCCCCAAATATTTGCTACCTTGCCCTTTAGAGAAAAAGCCTGCCAATCCCTGGCTGAAAAGGTCAAGTGCAGTCTCGGAGTAAGTGCGCAGAAAGCGGCTCAGCGTCGTGAGCCACCAGGGAGACGTCACTTCGCTCCCACTAGGCTGGCTATAACCAGAAGGATGACACCCAGTGCTGCTGAGGATGTGGAAGAACCGGGACCCGTGTGCACCGCCGACGGCACCGGGCGTTGGGACCGCACCGCTGACGGCACCGCCGACGGCGCTGCGTGTTAGGACAGCACCGTGGAAAACAGTCTGCCGGTGACTTAAAGCATCGAGCATACATTTATCCTATGACCCAGCAATTCTATTCCTAGAAATCTATCCAAGAGAAATAAAAACGGACTCTACAGACAGGCACGTACACACGTGTCCCTAGTATTATTCATAATCACCTCAGGCTGGAAACAACCCGCATGTCCATCAACTGAAGTACCGATGAGCAAAAGGCGGTCTCTGCAGACAACGGACTAGTATTTGCAGTAAAAAGGATGGATCTACTCAGACACACTACAACACGAGTGAACCTTACAAACACGATGCTACGTCAAAGAAGCGAGGAGCGAAGCACACACTGTACGATTCCTTTTATGTGAAGTGTCTAGAAAAGGCAAAGTCATAGAGACGGAGAGTGGAAGAGTGACTGCCTGGGGTTGGAGGGTGGCGCGAGGGTTTTGACTGCATACGGACACCAGGGCGTCTCTCGCGACGATGCAAGTATTCTGAAACTGGACCGTGGTGATGGCTGCACGACTCTATAAATTTACTAAAATCACTGAGTCCTACACTTAGGACTGGTGAATTTTAAGGTGTGTAAATTACATTTCAATTCGAGTGTTTACAAAGAAATCGCAACCTAGGCAGGCAGAGGAGGGCAAAAGACAAAGCCAGAGACGACACTGCTTAGGGGTTGAGGGCGCAGGTTTGCAACAGACGACTGAGGAGAAATCTGAGCTCTCTTTCATCCATTCACCTGTCCACCCATGTATCCAACCCATCCACTTTGTAACCATCCATCCACCCACTCGTCCATCCATCCACCCATCCACCCATCCATCATCTGTCCAATCAGTCAACAAATATTACCAGGAACCGTCTCCCACGATGTGCCAAGCACCGTGTTCAGTACTAGGGATGCCCACAGGGAACAAAGCAGCCAGGCCCCAGTGCTCGTGGAATTCCCAGTACATTACTTGTACCCTAGTTGCCTCAACTGCAACGCGGGGTCAGACTACTGCCAAAGCCTTCCGTGGCTATTCCCTGAGATAACACACACAAAGCAGCTAGCTCCGCTGCTGGCTAGACAGCAGCTCCCGTTCTTATCACCTACCAAGTGCTAGGAGTGAGTGGCCCAGAGCAGGTGGAACTTAGGAGGGCGCCTAGCATCCGTGACTAAGCCCCGCCAGCTCCCGAAACAACAGAGCCAGCGGGAAGAGCCTCCTTCCTGCCTCCCGTGTGGCACAGCCAGTCACTCCATTGCCGTCCTCACCCTCCGCTTGTCAGGGAGGGGACGTTACCTGGGCAACACCCGCCATCTCTCCAGCAACTGCTCCCACGGCAGAGGCAACCACAGACGCCCGGGGTTCTCCGGCCTGGGAAAGCGGAGCCTGTCGGCTCCTCCACGGGAGACAAGCTGTCACCGGGAGTGTGCCCCTCACCGGGAGAGGCGTGACTCAGAATGTGCTGGAAGCACGCCTCCCGGTGACGGGGCTGCTCTGCCGGCTGCCGCCGCCTCCGAGGCTCAGGCTCGCGGAAGCACGCATGCTCCCCACCACCTGTCATCAAAGGAGAGGAGGCGCGGGAGCTCCTTGGAGCTGCCGAGAAAAACGAGCCGGCGAGGCACCCGACTGGCTTGGAGAACTCCTTCCCAGCGGATGGCCCGAAGCCGTGCCGCCGGGGCCGTGAGTCCCCAGCCCCACGTGGCTACTTATGTTCAACTGAATGAAAATGAAATACAACTAAAAAGCCAGAGCTTCGGTCCACTAGCCACACCGCGGCTGCTTGAAAGTCGCAAGTGGCCAGTGGTTACAATACAGGGTGGTGCGGAGAAAGACCGTTCTCGTCCCTGTAGAAAGTTCTCCACTGGGCAGTGCTGTCCTAAGGCCTTGGGGTCCATCCCTGTCACCATGCCCCCAGAGGACCAGCAAGGTTCACTGCCCCTCCCCGTCCTCAGCCAGCACCCTGGGGCCGGACGTGAGTAGCACCCTACCCACCTGCCCCGCTCTTCCGACCTGTCCTCCCAGGTCTCGGGGGGGGGCCTCCCCAAATGTCCCCTGCACACCCACGAAGAACGGCTGCTCGGGCAACTTCTCTGATTCCTAGACAGGGGCCTGTGACCCCCTCATTCCTTGGCGACTCAGTGTGGGCCGTGCAGGTGACTCGTCGTCCCAGCCAAGCCGTATGCTTCCGGGGGCCCCAACACTTGGGCCGCTAGTCCTCCAGAATGCCTGGGTGCTACTTCTTCAATCCTTTAGCATCGAAGACCGTCGCTTTGCCTGGCCTGTGACCGGCCCCTGCGTGTCACCCCCACACGGCCCACTTGGCCCTCGGGTCTTGACCATCAACCTGAGACAGCTCATAACCCCTCGGCGCCCCTGTGCACGCGCACAGAGACGCTAATTTAGCCAATACAGTTACTGAGCTGTTACCTGCTGGTCCAATTAATTGACAGATGGATTCATCAGTGATTACCCTCCGGGGACCCAGGGTTTTCACGAGGGGGAAGGGTAGGGACACCTGCTCTGGGCACTGGCTCCGCGGGGGCACTGGGAGTAGGGGAAAGGACACAACACGAGACACAGGCCCCGCCCTGGTCCCCCTGTCGGCTGGCAAGTAAGGCCCTGACTCATGCTGACAAAGCCATGGAACAGAGTACGCCGGCTACCTCCTCCCCAGCGCTCACCGCGTTCCAGGAGTCACCGCCCTGCATGATGACACACGGGCATACTGGTGATCGGCTCTAGGAGCAGTCTCCACGGGCCAGGCCCTGGGTGAAGCACTTCACAGCAAATAACTGTTTTGAATCCTCACAGCCACTCAACAAGATGCGTGACGGAACCAGGCCCATTTCACAGATGGGCAAAACAGAGGGCGGAAGCGGTTCGGTCAGCTGGCAAGTAAGAGCCAGGACTGGGACGGAGACGGGTCTAGCTGTGGACCCTCAGCGCCCGACCACCGAGCCGCTCTGAGAGGCACCCACCCGAGAGCTTCCTCTGCCTCGAGGGAGGCCATGCCTGCCGCCAAGACGCCCGAGAAGTCCCTGCGACTGGAGACTCGGGGCCGCCCAGCGGCAGTTCCGGACCGACTGCGGCTGGGTAGGCGGCTGACCTCTGCCTGGAAAGCCAGGTCCTGGGGGGACAGACAATTTGCGTGAACGAGGGGAGAAGGCCTCGGCACTCGCGCCCCACGTGCCCGCCGAGGCGCTCTCTCCGCAGTCGTGACTGCTTCCAAGGAAACGGCGGGCACTCGGGCACGGCGTCCTGCTCCTGGTCTCCGGGGCATCGGCCGGTTGCCTGGGCAACCACGCATCTGGCTGGCGAGGACGGGAACCGGCCCTGGTGCCAGGCCCCCCACCGGGCACTACATCCCACCTGGCGCTCCGGGGCCCGCCGAACTCCTGGTGAAACCCCACCATCGCACGGGTCCGTTTGACCACGGTTCAAAATTGCGTGTGGCGGCTTGTCTCACGGAGCTCGGGGCCCCCCGGGGGCGGGGATTGTGCCTGGTGTGTTTCTGCACAGTTCTCTGCGGTCGCTGGGCCTTCTCGGGGCACCTGGAAAGTGCTCTTGGCATTTGTCGAAGGGAGGAAAACGAGACCAGAGAAAATGGCTGACACGGATGAAGTGCTCCCGCCAGGCCAACACCGAGCCTGGCCTCCCGAACCCACCAGGTGCTTCTCAGACCCACGGTGTGCGGGCCCCGTGTGGGGAGTCTTGTTAAAAGGGAGATTCCAGCTGAGACTGAGGCCCCTGGATCTTCCCTCCGGGCGGACACGCTCACCCTGTCCCCATCATACACGGGACAAGGGGGCACCGAGGGATTAACACCTTGCCTGAGGTCACGTGGCTTGGCGGTGCAGGTTCTGCTCCCCAAGTGATACGCCCGAGTCCTACCCGCTGGTCTCTGTGAAGGGGACCTTATCTGGAAACAGGTCTTTGCAGAAGCAATCACGTGACCATGAAGTCAGGCTGGGTCACCGGAGGACCCGACACCCAGCGACCGGTGCCCTTATGAAAAGGCCATGCGAAGACTCACACGTACCCAAGGGAGAGACGGCCACAAAAGACGGAGGCCGAGGGTGCGACGAAGCGTCCACAAGCCAAGGAACTCCGAAGAGGCGAGGGAAAGGACGTCCCTTAGGGCGCCCGGACTTGTGGAAGGGACACTGTGAGTTTTGGATCTCTGGCCCCGCTGCCACGAGAGGATGAATTTCTGTTGTTTGAAGCCCCCGGGATGGTGGCGCTTTGCCACCGAGCCCCAGGAACCCCGCGGCTGGGACGCAGGAAGCAAGGACGGACCCAGGAGGCCTGGCTCCTGCTGGCTCCCTCGGTCCGCTGCGGTCACGCAAGCCGATCCTTCCCACCCTTTTATTTTACGAAGACGGAGCCGGGCCGTCGGATGGGTGTGTGGCGGCATGGGAGGGGGCAGGGACGCCCAAGGGGCCTCAGCAGGCCTCTGCCAACTTTTCCTTGTGGTGGAATTTGTCGGTTCTGTCTGCCGGGGGAGAGGCGGGCCCCGGTGTCTTTCTTGCTCCCTCGGAGGGAGGACACGCCAGTGTTCACGCTCGACGCCGGTCCCAGGCTGTCACCCCGGCGCACAAGCCTGGCGCCGCGCTGGCTGCACACCCGGGTACCCGCAACACCAGCCGCGCCTCCAGGGGCCTCCGGCACACCCAGGGGGCCGCGGGGAGAGCTCCCGGGACTCGGCCAGGACGCCGGCACAAGCCCCACCTCGGGTCCTTGGCAGACAGGAGTCATGAGGTGGGCACCAGCTCAGAGCAAACAGAGCTCCCCTTCCTTTTGCGAGGGTCACACGTGAGCCGAGAGCACCCCGATCACACCGGCCGGCGGCCCGCGGCTTCCTGCGGCAGGCGCGGCGCTAAGTGCCGTCCCGAGACCGCCTTTCAGCGTTCTCAATCCCGGCCACACGTCGGAGCCGCTCAGGGGGTTCAACAACATTCCAGTGACAGAGTTTGATCAGGGGACAAGCCCATCAGGAGGGTGCTGGGGGCGAGGGGAGCTGGAACCCACATTTTGGGGGCACCGGTACGTTTAACGTATATTTCGGCTCAGCTCGTGATCCTAGGGCTGTGGGATCAAGCCCCACACTGGGATCTGACGGTGAGCACGGAGCCCGCTTAAGATTCTCTGTCTCCCTCTGCCCGTCTCCCCAGCTCATGCTCTCTCTTAAAAAAAAATCTTAAAAATAAAGTATATTTAAGCCCCAACGGGCATGGAAGCATTATTCTCAATAGCCGAAGGGTGGAAGGAACTCGAGTGTCCACGGCTGGGTGGATGGACAGACAAACGCGGTGCATACAATACGGTCCATATAAGGAAGGCACTAAAGGCAGTAAAAGAAGGAAATGCAGACACACCCTGCGACACGGATGAACCTTGAGACATGACGCCGAATGGAAGAAGCCGGTCACAAGAAGACAAATGCTGTACGATTCTCTTCACCGGAGGGACCCTGCGGGGTCAGCACTGCGGGTCCAGTCTAAGGGGGCAAGCGTGACCCCACAGTACAAGGAGACCACAATACGGGGGGACGGTTACCCACCTGGGGTGAAAGCCAGCGGTCTGAACCAGGACCCCTCCTCAGGTCACTTGCTTTCCTTAGTCAAGGTCAAGGAGGACTGTGAGGACACACGGGTACGGCCCTGGACCTGCCCCCGGCATTCTGGAAACACACCCCTGTGTCCACATGGCCCTAACCCCAGGGAAGGCCACGTCCCCCGGCAGCCCCCTGCGGTGGAATACCATCGAAGACACCCGGGAAGGGGCATCACGGCACTCCAGGGAGGCTGGCGGGGATCCCCAGTTTCACACTCGGCCACACCTTCCCCGCCCTCGCCGGCTCGCCTCCCCCAGGCAACTCCCGGGGACGCAGAGGCTCAGGCGAGGCCCCTGTTTCGACTCTCGGGAACAGGCAGTACAAGGAACTGGGCCTGGAGCGTATCTGAGTTTGGACTTCGGTCCTGTGCAGCCTCAGGCGAAGGACACCGCTTGTCTGAACCTTACTTTCCCGTCTGTACAATGGAGAGAGGAGCGGCCCCTGCCTCCGGCAGGCGCGGACGGGATTGAATGTGCTGTTTCGGGCTGAACGGCCAGCACTTGGCAGGTGCTCAGCGAGGGAGCTTACGGAGCTAAGGGTAGCTACTGAGCTCAGCAGGACGTGGACTGAAGACAGCCAATCTCTGAGAGAAAATACGGGAGACCAGAAACGGCCATCGGCGGAGACATGCTTGAGCAAACCGTGGCCCCACACACGGCGGCCTCGGAAACGGAGGAGACTAGGCCTTCCACGGGCTCAACTCCACCACACTAGGCGTAGCAGCAAACACATGCGCGTGTATTTACACACACGCACTCCACAAACAGGATCCAATACGCGGCATGGGGGAGGGGGACACAGTGTCAGGCTGATGACAGCTGTCTTCCTGCAGAGGGAAGTGGCTTCGGGGAACACCAAGCGGGGGGAGGAGCTTCGGCTTCATCTGTAATGTTTCAAATTGTCACAGGGGGCCTCACCCCTGTATTGTACACGTAACTGAAAAGAAAATGTAAAAAATCCCTGAGGATTTCGGAACCTGGGATCAGGAAGGCGGTGGTGTCCTTTCCGCAGAATTTTCAAAGCGGTCGGAACCTCACGTTCTTAGAAAGAACTGGAAGGTATCTGAGTCCCTATTGTTTGACTTTTCGGGGTTCCTGTGGGTTACCTGGATTTCCCTTCCTGGAAAAGGGAACCCTGTACACCACGTCAGGGCGGAGAGTAAAGAGCGCCAGAATTCCATCGTGTGGCTCCCGGCTGGCACGCTAGCGTGCCGATGCCCATAACGCCATGGGTTCTCTCTCTGTGCGTATGTGCTGCGCGCGCGCACACACGTGCACATACACAACCTTTCTGTGCGTACATGCAAACACACCGCCACACACACAGACACACGCTTGCACACACCAGCACGAAAGCACGCATCAATTTAGCCCATACCACATATGTTGGCCTTTTGTTAACCTCACTCTGTCTCACGCCCCGCCTCCCCCACCCCTGTGCCCCTGAACTTGTGCTAACACCGCCACAGACACTAGGGTTCGGCAACCATTTTCTGTAAAGATAATGCTACTCCAGGCTGTTCCGGCCACACTCTGCTGTGGCCACGCGAAGGGGTGGGGCTGTGACCCCTCGACCCCCTCCTTCATACAGACAGGTGGGAGGCTAGACTGTTAGCTGCCCCCTGCACGATGTCATTCGGCTATGGGGATTTACTCTGGTCCTCGGTTTTTGCTGTTTTGTCCCGCGTTTCATTGTACAAAAAGGGCGTCGCGTTACACACGGACTCCGCGTCTCGCTTTCCCTCTCCCAGCCCCTGAAGGAGGGCGCTCCCAGTCACCAGCACCCATCTCCACACGCCGTGTGCTTCGTAGAGCCGCCTCAAGTCTCGCTGGGCAAAGGCAGCATTTACATCTAGAAAATTAAAATGAAGCCAAGGGCACTCCTCCCGCCTGATCTCAGCCCTCTGGGCAAACCCTCTGGAAGGTCTTTCTGGCCGCGGCCATCGGCGACCGTGACCGCCACACCTGAGTGCCCGCCCCTCCCGGCCGGGCGGCTTTCTCGAAGAGCGCCTCCTCAGGGGCCACCCCACCAGGGTCTCCAAGAAGGCAGCCCACCGGTCCCCCCCAGCTCCCAAACATCCGGACCCTCGTCCCATCCCTCCTAACGAGAAACGCGACACAGTCACTGCACGTCCCAGGCAGGGCCGAGACCCCCCCTTTAAAACCTGCCGCTTAAGAAGATCCTATTATTTTGCAATGGCTTTCCCAGGGGAGTGCCTGCGCCCGGAGCGGGCATTCAACCCTGAACCTGGAGAAAAACCAGCAGCGGGGGCCTCCTGCTAAGCCTCAATCGAAGGAGCCATTTTCCGAGGAAACACCCCCAGTTAAACAGCCGCCCAAATCACCTTAAACACGCGAGTACTGTACCAGAGGCTGCTCTCCTTCTCTGCCCTGTGGGAGGGGCCGGGCCCTAGTGAGGTTCGCTCCCTGATATGCAGGGACAGCACGGGGCCCCCCGTTTCCTCAAGGCCTGATAAAGGGAAATCTCTATCCCAAATAAGGAGTTCCCCCGCGCAGCCTCCGGCCGGCAGCATCTCAGCCGGGGTGGGGGGAGGGCTCCGCTGTCTGTCTTAGAACTTTATCTGGCGCACGCATGCATTCAAAGGGCACCCGATCTGGTCGGGGACTCCTGCACTCCTAGCGGGGGCTGCCTCCTCTGGGCTGGAGCCACGGCCACCGAGGGCCCTAGTTCACACGCTGGAAAAGAGTTCGGTTCCCTGACTCGCTGACGGCTGCCCTCCAGCGTGCGTGTCCGGACAGGTAACGACGGTGACAGCTCTACCCCCGCCTTTCCGAGGAGGGGGTCTGGTGGAGGGGCGGCATTTACAGGGGGGCTGACCTTGCCTTGCAGACGAGGGCCCTGCCGACAGGCCGGAGGAGGGCTCTCTCTGCCCTGGGGAAGCGCGAGATGGAGCCAGGAGGGGGACTTGGGGGGGCGGAGTTCATCGTGGTGACTCTGAGGTATCTGCACGCGTGGAGGAGACGCTGGCAGAGCGATCCAAAAGTTACAGATACGTTCAGCCATTTACGTTTGATCTCGGGCCAAGAGGCACCCAGCGACAGGGTCTAGAGGTCACAGGAGGAGGCTCGGACCTGGGTCTGAATTCTGGCTTGGACACACAGGGAAGTCATTTCATCCGAGGGTCAGCTTTCTTGTCCGTGAAAGGGGGATCTAATCCCCACCCCTCAGTGACCCCGTACGGCCGAAACGGAGCAACTTCGGGGAAGGGGAGGGAAAACAGTAGGCGCTCAATAAATGCCTGTGGCTCTCCCCCCTTTCTTGAAGCTACTGTAGCAGTTCTTGAGCTTTGGGGGGCATCAGAATCACCCGGAAGACATTTGGGATTAGGAGACACGTTTGCGCGTCTCCTAGAGGTCCCGGTGAGGCAGACGCTGCTGGTCTGGGAACCCCACTTTGAGAACCACTGGTTCAGAAGCCCTCTGTCCGTGGCTGGGAGGCCTGGGAGGAGATAAAGATCATTCTAGTTCCACGCAGACGGTGACAAAGGCTTCAGAGCCAACGGGTACCGAGGGGCTGCCTGGTCAATGCTGACGTGGCCCCGACTTCCTGGTGTGCCCACACGCTCCTGCACACCTGCTCCAACCGGAAACTGGATTCCATCCTCTCTGCCAAAGAGTCTTACCCAAACGTCTGCCCGGCGCCCAGGGTCTCTCTGCCCGCCCCCCCCACCTCGGTCTTCTGCCGACTCTCAGGGTGGCTTCAGCTGCCTCAGAAGGGGGTGTCCGTCCATTTCAGGGGCTTCCGTGAAACCGTCTCTGGGTTCCGAGAAGTCACCAGACTCCTTGAGGGAGTAGGGCAGGGGTGACGGCCACCAGGGCTGGGTTGGGGGGGCGGTTCTGTCCTCCTCTCCTGGTCAATTACCCTCTCTCCACAACACTTTTGCATCCAGAGAGTTGAGCTGGCTGCCCCACTGGGTATTTTATGATCACCAGGTGAGGCGAGGCCCTAATTTCTCTGTGGGGACAGGTGCTGCTCTTTTCCAGGCTGTTTGGCCTGGTCTCCGGGCCAACAGAGCCAACAATCGGGCAGGAGTCTTGGAGGCAAACAGAACAACAGGCCACCTGCCCCTCTGAGGCCGGACCACCTGCCAGGGCCCCAGCTGAGGGCCGAGCAGCCCTGGCCTCTCGGGACCACTGCCCCGCACCCCCCCCCCCCACACGCAAGGGACCTGCCGCAGACTGCTGTAGACCAGAGGGTCTTCCTAGCCAACATGCTGCCTCACGTGTATGCCTTAAAGCCTCTTGTTTCAAGAGACAGAGAGAAAAAAAAAATCTGCCTTAAAGGGCAGAAAACAAGTTCGCCCGCAAACCATTTACGTGAAAAGACTTCCTTGTACGGTCCGGTGACTCATCGGCCCCCATCAAAACGTGCGTGGGATGACACGCCAAGGCTCTGGCCCCCCTTCCTTGTCTGGGGGGAAAAAAAAAACAACAACCCACAAATGCACTTCTTTCCTGGCCATTCGGAGCTGGCGGTCGTGCGCCATTGCCGAGGCCCGGGGAACACCTTCACGTACAAAGAGGCGGGGGTGGCCTGGATGGCTAAAGCCCAAGGCCGGCCCTCTGGAGGGGGCTGGGTGCGGGGAAAGGCCTGCTGCCCGGGATGCTGCTTTCCTGCTCTGTGGCCTGGGGTAGGTCATTACACCCGTTCCTCCTCTCCCCCACCACCCCCCTCCAGCTAGAGGTTCTCGACCCGTCGACTGGGGATGGCTGGGGGGAGGGGGCATGTGAAGGGGTGAGGATTACCTAGCAGGCTCCTCTCACTGCCTCTGGTCTATAGATGGAAGGTCCCCAAACAAATGCCACCCCCACCGCCGTCCTTTCTCTCAGAAACTCAGTTTCCCCGTCTGCACAGCAGTGTTTTACCGGAAGATACCAAGTCCCGCCCTGTTTGACCCTTGCCTGAACGGAGTACTGCCAGACCGTAAAAAGGAACAGAGCAGACCCCCGGGTGCCGACACAGAGAGATGGCCCTGAGGTAACTCAAGGGCAAAGGAGAGAGGGATGAAACCTCGGGGGTGAAACAATCTGGGTGGGGCCTGAACAGGGACATTCATAGAACCTTCCAAAAGGTCCCGGGAGATGGCTCACAGGCCTGCCTTCGGGAAATCCGGTGTGGGGAGGAGACTGTCCTGGTTACACCTTCCTGTGCCCTTTAGGATTGCTGCATATACCCACCACCTGCATTTTCCTTAAGCGTCCACGGAGGGTGCCTGGGGGGATGGGGGGCTGGCTGGAAAGGGGCACGAGGGAAACTTCCGGGGCGACGGGAATTTCTGTGGCGGTTACTCGGGTGACTACCGGTAGTTAAAACTCCCTACACCTCAGTCAAAATCCGTGCATTTTGTGAACGTGTAAATTATAGCTCGTTTTTTTTTTTTAAATTTAAGATGGGGTAACAGTTTATGGGCAGTGGGAATTTTTTTAGTTCCTTTCATCCTTTTTAGTATGAAAAAGCTTTCATAAATACAATTAAAAAGTTGTTTAACGTTTATCGATTTTTGAGAGAGAGAGACACAGTGTGAGCGGGGGAGGGGTGCAGAGAGAGGGAGACACAGAATCTGAAGCAGGCTCCAGGCTCTGAAATGTCAGCACAGAGCCGGATGCGGGGCTCGAACCCATGAACTGTGAGATCATGACCTGAGCTGAAGTCAGACGTTTAATGGACTGAGCCCCCCAGGCGCCCCCATAAATATGATCAACAGGACCCGCACATACGTTCACCAAAAGACACGTCTGTAAGGGTCCTATTTGCAACGGCGCCAAACCAGAAATACCTTTGCGCAACAGGACAAATGAATACAGTCCACTCATTCCACAGCGTGCCGTCCAGCAGAGTGAAGGAATATGTCAACGCTGCACACAGCAGCACGGAGAAATCTTCCAAACATCACGTTGAGCCAAAGGAACCGGTCACGAACGAGCTCAGCACGTGTGATTCCTTTCCCACCGAGTTCGGATACATGCAAAATGCATCTGTGCTAAGAGAAGGCCGGATGGGGGTCTTCTGAGGAGGGAGGTGGGAGCGGGGGGCCGCGGAGACACCCGGGAGGCAGTGGCTCTGTTTTTCAATCTTGGGGGATGGTTAATCGGGTCAATTCGGTGAGAATTTGGGAGAATTCATCCAGCAGTGACTCTTTTGATGTGCGCACTCTTCTGAACGTAATGCCCTAGTGAGAAGTTTATTTAAGAAACAGACTAACGTGCCCCATGCCCGTGCCTGAGACAGCTCTGGTCAGGGAACGCGGGCCCCACGCCTGCGGGGCCCTCCTCTGCCTCGCTGGGCTCAGAGACCCAGAACCCTGGCTCGGATCCCAGCTCTGCCTGGTTCTAGCTGTGCAACTGTGGACAAGCCCTCCACCCTTCCAGCAACTCCTTCTCGAGGCCCGGTAAAACTCGGGGAGGGTTCAAGGCAGCAGACACACCGAAGCCCTCAGCACGGCTCCTGACCTTAGTAGGTCCCTACCCGTCATTCTCTCTACAGTAAAGAAAGCCCACGAGGGCGTGAGATCTCCCCCCTGGGGCCACCCGGCCCTCTGCCACTTGTTAGTTTCAGTCCCTGAAGCTGCCCTTGCTGTTAGTTACAGGGCCCCGATGGCCCACTGCACACAGGTGCTGGAGAAGCAGCCTGGAAGGGCCTCTACCCTGCCTGCCACGCTGTCCTGGGCTGGGGCAGTGTCCCTCTCACCAGTCTCTTCGACTCCCTGTGACCCCCTCTTAGAAAGTCACCGCCTCTTAGAAAGCCCTCTTTGACCAAGCATCACAAGTGAATCTGGATGGAATTCCGGCCTCTCCAACCTGAATGAGGCAGACCTGTGGCTGGGCCCATAAAAGGTCCGAGGCCGGCTCCTGCCCCTCCCTGTCCGCCGCCCTGGTTTCCTTCCCTTCTCAGAGGCGGCCACGTAACGCCCGTCACTTTCCCAGGCAGGGGAGACCCAGCCCCCAGCGTCTGTCTGGAAGCTTGACACCTTCTCCCACGAACGCCCCAAAGAACCAGAGGCCAGAGCCAGCCTGACTAGACGTGGTCACGGCAACACGCACACACCGTGGTCTAGGGGGTCATGAAGCAGGGTCAGCGGGGGCTTTCGCTCCCTCCCTCCACTCAAGTCTGCCCGCAGGCGCTCTGATGGGAAAGGAGCGGAGTGACTGATTAGTGACGCCCGTCACGGGCTCCCTGGAGGCTGCTGGCACGAGTGGCTCGCACGGGCCTTCCTTCTTCCGAAGCGGCCTGCTAGGACCCTTCTACGCGGGGGGAAACAGGGTCTTTGGTCATTAAAGCAGAGTAAGACTAGTCAACATCGACCCACGCTTTTTCACATAGGAGATGCCCTTCTTATACAATAAAAAAGTGTTCAATGTTTATTTATTTTTGAAAGAGGGAAAGAGACAGAGTGCAAGCGGGGGGAGGGGCAGAGAGAGAGGGAGACACGGAACCCGGAGCGGCCGTCAGCACTCAGCCCGATACGGGGCTCGAACTCACGAACCGGGAGATCACGACCTGAGCTGAAGTCTGATGCGGGACCAAGCCCCACCCAGGCGCCCCTGGCAGGTTCCTTTCTAAGTTCTTTGTTGCTATGGACCCATTTACTCCTTGTGAGTCCCTGAGGAGCGTGGTGTTACTGTGAGCCCCACTTCATCTGGGAAGAAAGGGAGGCTGAGCGAGGAAACGAACGAACGAGTCCAGGGCCACACTGCCAGTGACGGGTAGAGCCGGGATTTGAATCCAGGCAGTCTGGCCCCGAGCTCTCGCCTGCGGGCATGGCAGAAACTATTCTCTTGGGAGCAAACTGGCAAATGTGGTAAAAAGCCACAGAATATACCCCTACTCTTCCCGGTAACCACTGTTCTGGAAATCTGCCTTAAAAAAGTAGTTTTGGGTGGTTCCGTCGGCTGGGCATTCAACTCTCGACCTCAACTCAGGTCACCAACTCACGGTTTTTTGGGTTTAAGCCCGGCGTCGGGCTCTGTGCCAATAGCGTGATGCCTGCCTGGGATTCTCGCTCCCTCCTCTCTCTGTCCCTCCTCCACTCGATCTGTGTCTCTCTTTTTCTCAAATAAATAAACATTTAAAAAAAAATAGTTCCGAGGAAGCAGGAGCTTAGATTCTGGGGAAATGCATGAGTGCATTACCCGTAATTGTGGAAACGGGGAGCGGCCTGAAAGCCCGGCCACGGCCAGCCGTCCCGTGGATCTGGCCACAGCGTCCTCACAGACGTTACGAGGCATTGGACGCATGGGGGCCTGGACACCACAAAAAGCTTCAGCTGTGACGGGGGCAGAGAGGAGTGAGCGGGGGGTCACCGTCCTCCCTCTGGACGAAGGGGCGTCCTGGCCGGAGCGGGCGAGCCCAGCAGGAGCCGCACGGGAGGGCGGTGGCCCAGTGCCAAGGGGAGTCGGGAGCAAGGCTGGGTCTGAGCACGCGGAGCCGCGAAGCTGGCATCTGAGGACACTGGGGACACGGTGCGTCTGGGGCAGATGTGGAGGCGGGCTGGTCCTGAGCTTGACCTTCCAGGCCAGCACAGGTGGTGTGACAGGGTATCCTGGGGCGCGCGGGACAGGGTAGGGCCATCCGCCCTGACCCGTGAGAAGCGGGACTGCCAAGCCAGAGGTGACTTCACATAATCCTCACGGTGCCCTCTGGGAGACTGAGAAAAAGCGTGAAGCTCCCGTGAAATGGTGTGCCACGCTGAAATACTGAGGCCCCGACACGGGCTAGACCCCAGAACAGAAAGGAGCAGAAGGGCGGTCAGGCAGCGCCAGCTCACGTGTGTGGGGGACCGTCCAGCGTGTGTGCGTGTGAGTGTGTGTGTGTGCGCGCGTGTGTGTGTGCCTCTGTGTACAGGCCTGCAGACACGTGTGCAGCCGGGAGCCGCAGTCCCCGGGGTTAAGATCCCAGGTCGTGGGTTCCGAGTTCTGGCTAAAGCCCAGCCCCGCCATTTAACAGTTGTTTGCCCTGGGCAAGTGGTTTAACCCCTCCGCCTCAGTCTCCACATCTGGGAAACAGGGCAATGAGAGGGCCAGGCTCCTCCTCAGATTTGTCAGGAGTCAATGGGGTGACGGTGGCCACCTGCTGCTTTGGCTGAGGGGGGAGCTGGATGAAGACTCGGGGCATGGGTACCGAGGGACGCCCGCTCAGGGAGGGTGGCAGCGGCGTACAGAGGTGTCCAGGGGCCACGGACGCAAGACCGGAAGTGGCTCTTCCCCCGGAGGAGAGGCCCAAGAGAGGAGAGGGAAGTAGGAAGGCGAGAGTTGGGGGTGATGGCACCCGTGTAGGGTCCACCCTTCCCCCCGGGAGCTTCTCTTTAAGGGACAGCTCTAGGACCCTCCGTCCCTCTGACCTGGCTTCCTGGGAATCTCGGCACCAGCTGGGCTCCCCCTGCCCCCCGTGGAAACGGGGTGATGGGTCCAGACTGCCCAAGTGGGGTGGCCTGAAGGGACAGGGCCCCCCAGCTCCCGGCTGCAGTTTTCACCTCTGCGCGCCGGGGACATGGATGGTGGCCGAGCCTCGGCGGGGGCTGCGCGCACAGGACGGGCTCGCCCAGCCGCGGCCCGCTGTGGAGGCTGGCGGGTTGTCCTTGGCCCGCTCACCCACGAGCCGGGGCAGGGAAGACCTGGAGGGCCGCGAGAGGATTCAGGAAGCGAGTGTGCGTGAGACGCCAGGCACAGCCGTGCTCCGAAGCCCTCGCGGGACGGCCGGCCGCCCCCACAGGGAGGGCCCTCCTGAGGACACTTCCCACCCACCCCCCATTCCGAAACACGCCCCACAGGGGCAGTGCAGGGGCCGGGGGGCACTAAGCCGCAGTGATGGGTGCACGCGATGCTGTCACAGCGGCCACGCCTGTCGGCCCCCTTCTAACTGCTTCCCACAGAGCAGAACGTCCTGCCTGCATCGGCCCAGTGAGCAAGGTGCTGGACCGCCCCCATTGGACAGAGGTGAAGACTAAGGCTCAAATGAACACACTCCCTACCCGACGCATTCCTTACACGGTCACCCCCTCACATGCCATAGTCTCTCTCTCTCTGACATACGGTCAGGGCGGAACGTCAGAGAGGACCCAAACCTGGGCTGGGATTTCCCCAGGGTCCGGTGAGTTCCTCCGGCCCGTAGCCTCGGGACGGGAAGGCAGGCCAGCTCTGGTCTCCCCCAGAGTCCGCTTCTCCGCCCCTGGCACTTGAGATAGGCCTCGGGGCCGTGCTTGGTAACCCAGCTTCCCCAGGGGATACAATCATCTCGGTTTTCAAGACTTCCGTGCAACGGGCTATGATGGAACCCCTCTCCGGAAGTGAAAAGGCCATTTTCCCAAGCTGGAGGGACCCGAAGTGCCACCTATGCAACGCGGGCGTATCTTGCTTCTTGGGGGTCCTTTATGGGCCTGGTGGTGTCTTGGCCAGTCAGGGGCTCATCCACCCCGACGAGCTGTGGGCGCCCGGGCCTCCTGCCTCGTAACCTGGACAGAAACAGGCCAGTCTTCTCGCAGCTTGTAAACACACAGCGTGCCCTCACTCGCCTTGCACAACAGGGACAGGGCTGTCCCCTCACGGCCTGGCACACACAGGCAGGCCTGTCCCTTCACGGTCTTGCACACACAGACAGGCCTGTCTCCACAGGACCTGGCCTCCGAGGTGCGTCTCTGAGTCAGAGATGAGGCCTCATTAACTCGGTACAACTGTTTATGGTTCTTCGCCCCCAGGAATTGGCCTCAGGGGCCGAACCACCCAAACCAAACAGGGCTGGCCTCTCCAGGGAGCCCTGGGGACACTGTGCTCTGCCGCAGAGGATACTGGGAGGGCCAGGGCTTCTGCCATCCCACCGCCCAGAGGGAGCCCGACCCACCCTCCGGCCTGGGCCTGGAGATGCTGGCTGTCCTTCCGGGGGGAGGGTCTCCCTGAGCAGGGCCGGTCAAAGGGAGGCGGCCCGAGAGAAGCAGAGCTATTGGGGTGCAGGGGTGCAGGGAAGGGGATTCTGGGAGCCGGGACGCTGTGGGTCAAACCTCGCTCCCCCTTGGGAACCTGGGCCAGTGACTCAGATTTCCTCAGACGCATGACAACAACAAGAGACTGTTCAGTGAGGCAAGACGATGCTCCAAACAGGGGGGGCCCGGGCTGAGGAAACTCCCCGAGTGGACCGTGACGACACAAGAACGCACGAGTCGGGCACCGAGGCCACTGAACCTCGGGATTCTCAGGACGGAGCGGAGGGCGGCGAGAGCGTCACTTGGGTGTCGTCCTCACACTGTCTTGTCCCACGACATGACCTGAGGCGCGATCCACGGCAGCGTTTCTCAACTTTTCCTAATTATCCCTCCCCCCGGGAGCCTTTCAACACCCCCCCATTCCCTTCCTCTCTTTGAAATTAAATACTAAAAAATAAGATTTTTAGGGGCGCCTGGGTGGCTCAGTCGGTTACGCATCCAACTTCGGCTCAGGTCACGATCTCCGGGTCCATGAGTCCCCACGCCGTGCTCTGGGCTGACAGCTCAGAGCCTGGAGCCTGCTTCGATATGTGTCTCCCCCTCTCTCAGCCCCTTTCCCTGTTCACCCTTTCTCTCTCTCTCTCTCTCTCTCTCTCTCAAAAATGAGTAAACATTAAAAAAATTTAAAAAACACATGATGTTGTTGAGTGGGGCTGAACTTTGGAAGACCACATGCTATTGTAACAACTTCAGGTTTTTTAAGCCCCAGAGAAGCAATTGCGGCCCGGCTGGGGACAATTCTCCGCTGAGAATGCCCTAGAGATGCCGGTACGGCTCCATAAAACCTCGACCAATGGGAATGTGGTATTTAATAGGCAACGTTCTTTACAAATAAAAGAATGGGTTTTCTACGTGCACCGTAGTTACAATACGCACGTATGTGTTAGTACAGGGGAAGAGCAACAGAAACGATATTTAGAAAATTAAAAAAAAAAAAAAATCAAGCTGAGGCTGCAGGATTTCTCAAGTCCTTATTTTTGATTTTTTAAGAAGATATTGAAAAGAAAAGGAAAGGAAAAACCCGAGAAGGCAGAAGGGGACGTCCTGAGCAGGCCGAAGAGTCCAAAGCTTCACAGGCAGGCACGGCCGGATCGAGCGGCCCTGCAAATCTGCGCTGGAATCCTCTGTGCGGCTGCGGATAAGTCGCTGCCCCTCTGAGCCTTGCTGAATGACAAGGAGCAGAAGCGCGCACGGCCACGCCTGAACTGCACCTGAACTCGTGAGCGCTTGCTAGAATCGGCGCAGACCGTAACGCGAGTAAGCCGCAGAACCAGGATTCGCACCCGGGTCTCTCCGCTCAATTTCGCTAGCCCCAAGGGCCTTCGAACACCTTGAACTTGGTCATTCTGAAAAGGAAGGGGGGCACGCCTCCTCCAGCCTCCTCAAAACTGAAACCAAGTTGCTGACACGAAGAAAGCACTGCCCCCTGGTGGCAGCATACCTGAAGTACTGCCGCAGGGGCAACTGTCACGGGGGAAACGGCCACAGTGTCTTACACGCCAAGTCATAAGCAGAGGCTTACGCAGGGAGGACAAACGTCACCACCTGCCACTTCACAAACGGGCCACACGCTGCCAGGCATTCACTAGTTCCTTGAAACCCCGACTTGGGTTTCCTGGATGCCTTTATTTTTTTTAACAACCACAAAGAAACCAAACACCACCAAAATTGAGTGCAGACATCCAGGTTTTCCTGGAAACTGCTAGAAGCCCAGGGATCCCCAGTTTTGCACTTGTTCAATCAGCTGCCCAGATCCCACACGTAATCCCACACGATTAAAGTTCACGTTTCAAAAGTGTCACTTTCGGGTCATCTTTCTAAGCCGGTCGGTCTCCCGAAATTCAGCTTTGTCAGTCCGCCTCTTAGCGAGCCCTTGCAGCTGCACACCACTCCCGCATTCCCCGAGCACCGCCTTTCAGGCGTTCCCACGGGCTGCAGGTGACAGTTACAGAAAACGCAGACCGGGGCAGCGCTCCGTGGAATACCACTAGAGACAGCCAGCCGCCCCCTTGATATTGATCTTGGCCACCTCTGCAATGAGGCCTTATCCCAACCCGTCCAGGGGGCGGTTGGTCTCCAAATGCTTCCTACCCTTTCCTGAGCAAAGACAAAACAAGGCAATCACCTACTGACTATTCCGCTCACATGGAAAACACATACAGAGAACGGAACGGGGAGGAGGCCGGGCAGCCGTTGCGCGTGGCAGTGACGTGGCCTCTTCCTTCAGGAAGCCCCCTGACCACACAATCCCCGCTATCTTCCCTGCCCCTGGGCTGCACTGGCATTGAACTCCCGGACGGCCCCTGCAGGTCCTGACGTACGCCCTGCCTGTCTTGGGACACGCAGGGCCGCAGAGAGCCAGGCCCCAGGGACGAGGGATAATCTCACTGGGGAAACGGAGGTCTCAGCAGCACCTGCCGACTCCGTGAGCAGGAATGTGCCACCCGCCTTCCCAGCTGCCACCCGCTGCCGTCTGCCTATATTCGGCAACCTGTGGGCACGCGAGAGACCTCCAGATGAACCTGCCTCCAGCCCTGACTAGCTCTGGGAGCGGGGGCCGGCCTGGGGTCACCTTCCCCACGCGTAAAACGGTAGCAGTGATGGAAATCAGCCTTACGAGGCCGTGGCAAGGGTGAAACGGACGCGACAAGCCCAGCACACAGTAGGTGCTCAATCAGTGGGAGCCCTTTCTCTCCCTTGGAGGCTGATGTTGCATTTCCGAGACCGCCTCACGGCACAGGACCTGCAGCTGCCAGCGGGCAGGGGCGGGGAGTGGCCTCTTCAAGGCCGGGAATGGAATTTCGCGGGGTTGTACTTCTGTCGTTGGTCCGGCTCTGATGAGCATCCCTCTAGAGGCACGGGAGGAATTCTGAGTGTCCCCTCGGTCATCCCAACATGGCACGAGGCCCGAAACTCCGCACGGGGCCAGCTGCTCCTCCTCCGCGGCTCCTGGCTCACTGTAAAGGTGCCCGTCCCTGGTGACGGGACGGGCACCAGCCACTGCAGCCCCACCCTGCTGGCTCCGTGAGGCCACAGTTCTCACAGCCTGTGATGGCTTCTTCTGGCCCCTGGGTCTCGAAAGTGGCGAGCAGGGGACTAACGTCCTCACGCGCTAAAAGGCTCTGGACCACCCTATGTAGAGCTCGAACTGGAAAATTAAGCCGAAGAACCAGGTAACTGACAGGAAGCAAAGACAGGGAAGAATGGTTGGGTGCTGGCCTCCCTGGTAAAGTTAAGTTTGGTGCAACCTTCTGAAGTTACTTTCAGCCCCAAGTCTTGAGCCCCTGAGCCCTGCCTCACCCGGCCCCTCAGCGGGGCCCCCCGTTCTGAAAGCAAGCGCTTGTGTGATCCTTCTGGAAGCAAGATCCTTCTGGAAGCTTCCTTCTGGAAGCTCACGAGCAAAGTCAAAGGCCGATAGGGCCGGAACGCCTTTTTGGCACTGCAGGCAGAAAGCCATCGAACGTCACAGGGAGAAGGGGGAGAGGCCTCTGTGCAGTGGAACGAGGCTCCTGGGCTGAGCTGTCTGGAAGGCAGGAGATGTCAGCCCCCGCCCCCCCCCCCCCCCAGGGTGACGAGCTCTGAGGCGGCAGGAGGTGGCCCGAGACAGAGGCGGCCGCGCTCAGGGAGCGGCCGAGCCGGGACTTACCTTCCACTGCAGGGAATGGAACCACTGGTCTCGCAGGTAGCTGTTGGCAGCCTGCAACGACAAGAACAGGACAACAAGGTCCGGTCACCGGCTTGTGGCATGGCCGCGCACTAGCACACGGGCCCGGGCCGCCCTGGCCCTCGGGGTCTGCCCCGCGGCCCGAGCGCAGGGATTCACCCAGCCGAACCTTCTGGGCCCCAAACCAAAACCCAAGGGTCAACCGGGGGTACTTTGCTGAAAGGAGACATCACTGCCACTGCGTGCTTCTAACTCGCGGGGCGTACGTGACTCCAGACACCGGCTGCCGGAAGAGCTTTCACTGTGCACGGGTCTAGACCTAATCAGGACCACAGGAGGGGCCCGGGGGAAGGAGGCGCGGTGGTAGGAGCAGTTCCGGTGCCTCCTTTCCGCCAGGCCCTGCTCCAGGCACCCAGTGTTTGTTAGTCACAGATTTTGTCATCAACCCTCACAAGAACTGTGTGAGGTGGCTAACACCGTGCCCATTTCACAGGGGGAGAAACTGAGTCTCCAAGAGCTCACATCGACTAAGCACATTCAAGCCCGGGCAGGCTGGCTTCAGAGCCTGTGGGTTAGGAACCTCTTGCCAGCTGCAGAAAATCATGGAAGAAAGCGCCTGGCCTTGAACTCAGGTGCACCTGAGTTAAGAATCACCGAGCAGGGAGCAAAACCTTCCCAGATCCACGCCACCCTCGTTCGCAGACCTTGGCCACTGGGCCTGGATTTTCTTATCTGTAAAACGGGGCCGCTAACCCGGTCTGGCAGGAATGGCAGGAGGATTGGGACTGATTCCTGTCAGGCGCGCCGATCGGGCGTGGCACACGGCACGTGGTCACACAGAAACGCAGCCTCTGTCGTTACCGTCATCACCACCATCCTCACCGATCCCTCTCAAACGAATCGTGGCCAGAAGAAGGCCCTGCCATTCTCATTCTGCTGTGGCCCTCGCCCCCGGTTCCGGCCCGGCTCTGGGTGACAACCGCAGTATTTATGGCTCGTTTAACGTACACCAGCCAGCGCTACGGCCTACGCATGGGCTGGCTTGTTCGGTCCTTGCAAATCTACCCTGGAACTCGGGACTGTCGGCACCGTCGCCCCTATGGTACAAACGAGGAAACTGAGGCTCAGGAAGGTTATGAACGTTCCCACAGGCTCACAGGGAGTAGGGGTGGGACCAGGACTTGAACCCAGGCCGTCTGACTCATGCCGTCAACCACAAAGCTTTGGCATTCCAAGTTTTCCAGTCACCATCCCCAAGGGCAGAAATGCAGTGTCTTCTCGCCGGACCCGGCAGCCCTCTGTTCTAAGTTGACCCTGACTTTCAGGGTCCAGGGACTCTCACAGAGGCCGGAGCTTCTTTCCAAGTACGAAAGTCCAGCTTCTGTTCCCGGCCTGCACGGACACAAACACGCACGCATGCACGAGCGGGTAGAACTTCGGTCACCCTCCCTCAGGGGGATCCAGCTACTCCCCCAAATCCTAGACAAGGCCTCAGCCGCTTTCCCAAGGCAGAGTTTGGGGAAACCCTTAGGCCTGAATAAACGAACCCGCTCAGGCGCCAGGGCAGCAGGGTATCAGGCCCCCGCGGGCAAACTCAGACTCGTGCCAAACCTCAGACAGACCGATGCCAGCCTGTGGACGCAAGGCGAGTTGGCATCTCTGCTCCGAGTGGGGAGCGGGCCGGGGGACACCTTCGCTGTGAGTCTCCAAGAGAGCTGGGTTCAAGTTCCCTGAAGACACAGAGCCTCTGTCACCTGACCGGGGAGGCAGAGGCCGAAGGGGAGTCTCACGGGACCAGCGGCACCGAGGAGGGTCTGTGGCTGACGCGCCTCCCGTCAGCGCCGACCCAGCTCCATGGTCTTGTGACCCTTCTTGTTCGTGAGGGTGATAAAGCACACCCCACGCTCAGGGACAGCGGGGCAAAGATCCCCGACGACGAGACGATCCGTGTGAAATGCTCACTTAGCTCCGTGCCTGGCACGTGCGGACACTGTCCAAATGGCACCGATGGGTCTCCGTGCAGCCACGGCCTGTGGGGTGTCGATAAACGTGGAACAGTGGGCTTGCGCGCCACCCTCGGTGCCGTCAACGACCCCACCGTGGCTGGTTCCGCGCTACGAGGAGGGAAGTCCCTGGACCACAGCAGGGAAGGGACACGTCGGAGGGGCTCTTGGGGCCGGGACCAGCCCGCATGAGCTGACCCCAGCACGCAGCCGGTCCACAACCATCTCTGGGCTCTTTAACACACCTAGCTGGCCGGAGAGAGGGGCAGGTGTGGGAGGCCAAACACAGGACCCCCCGAGATCGTCCGCACGCCTGTCCTTGAGGAGGCCTCAACGCAGGGGGCAAACGGGCTTTGCTAACATTTGGGTAAGTTAAGGACCTTGGAATGGGGAAGTCATTCTGCGTTCCCTGGGTGAGTCAATGTCATCAGAAGGGTCCTTACAAGAGGGAGGCTGGCAGTCAGAGAGTCAGAGACAGAAACAGAGGTTGGAGGGATGGGGCCACAAGCTAAGGGACACAGACAGGCTCTGAAGCTGGAAAAGGCACGGAAAGCTTTTCTCCCAAGAGCTTCCGGAAGGATCTAGCCCTGCCGACGTCTTGATTTTGGCCCAGTGGGCCCCCGGGCTGGACTTGTGGCCTCCAGAACTAGAAACGAACAAGGAGTAAATCTGTGTGGTCTGAACTGCTGAGTTTGTGCTAATGCGTCACGGCAGCAGTAGAGGTGGGAGATACGGACAGACCGGTTCAGGGCTGACAGCGGCTGCTCTGTTGGTTCGCAGGGTGCACAGCGGCCTGGGTGGGGCCCATCAGGTGTCACTGGCTGGACTGGATGACCAAGTGAAGATAAAAAGAGAGAGGAGAGAGGAGAGGGAGGGAGAGACAACCATCCTTCTCCCTGTGTCCATGGGTCCCGGCACGCTGCCCTGCAAACGCATGCCCATGCGTGACCACCACTGTACCCCAGGGCCTGGGGCATCGGGTGACTGGGCGAGGCCTGCTGAATGAGCTCCTGGAGGACAGAGTTCTTTTTTAAAAATTTTAAAAATTTCTGAATTAAAAAAAAATTTTTTTTAAATATTTTATTTATTCTTGAGAAAGAAAGAGAGAAAGAGAACATGAGCAGGGGAGGGGCAGACAGAATCTGGAGCAGGCTCCAGGGTCGGAGCTGTCAGCACAGAGCCCAACGTGGGACGGGGCTCAAACCCATGAACTGCGAGATCATGACCTGAGCTGAAGCAGGACACTCAACTGAGCAAGCCACCCAGGTGCCCCATATTTTTTATTTTAGAGAGAGCACATGAGTGGGGGAGACAGTGAGAGCGAGAGAGCGAGAGCGAGAGCGAGACAGAGAGAGAGAGAGAGAATCTTAAGTACACTCCACACTCAGCACAGAGCCCAACTTAGGACTTGGTCCTTACGACCCTGGGATCACGACCTGAGCAAAATCGAGAGTCAGATGCTCAACCAACTGAGCCCCAAGGGCACCCTGTGGGCGGAGTCTCATCCCCAACGCCCAGAGCGGTACCTGGTACTGGTGTGGGGCTGTCTGCATGAGAATGCACGCACCCACAAACAAAGCAGGAAATCGGAAGGCAGAGCAGTGGTAGTAAGTACTAGATGATGACTCCCTTTCTTTGCCTCGGTGACCGAATCAAACACAGACCTGTCTCCCCCGTGACCAGGCCCAGTCCTTCCCATTCTGGGAACCTCCCCCCACATGCCCAGTCCGTTAGCGATCCTTAAGGGGAGGCCCAGCCCCTCCCCTGGGTGACCGTGAGCAGGTGATCCGGCCGTGTCAGTCAGAGGCCCCTGCCCAGGCCTCCGGGTCTTGAGCAAAGCAAGGTCAGGATCAAGGGAGTAAGGATTCATTACGGGGCAGAGCTGTGTCTTCCGCTAAAGGCAAAGCCTAGGCTGGCTGGGACACGGACCACCTGCCTCAGCCTGTTCTCCAGGCTCCCATCAATCCTTCTAGTATGTTCCTTTCCTGCTGGAAACCGCCCGAATCCATTTTGGCTGCTTACACCCAGGAGTCCTGATTGATACCCAAGGCACCCCTGGACACTTGTTCCTTCTCAGAAATGCATGTTCCAAAGCACTGTCCCTGCAGCTGCCCCTCCGGAAGGCGCCGGCCGGCCCCAGAGCCGGGCTCCTTCTGGTTACACCGCGAGCCCTCCTCCCATCCGCCAAGTGGTCTGGCTCTGCCCGACCTCGACGTGCCCAGCCCGCCGCTGAGCAGGGGCAGCCGCGGGCCTCTCCCCCTGCCCTGGCGCCGGGGGCCGCACCCCTGGGTCTTGGTTGGGTCTGCTGTGTCCTGTTCACAGCGGCCACGCGGTTGAGAAGGGGAGGAAGGTTCTTTCGGTGACACAACCCCGTCTCACCCGCCCCGCTAACGTCTCCTCTCAGCCTGACCTTCCAAGCAGAAGCCCCTGCGTGTTCCAAGTCTCACCCCACGTCGGAGAGTCCCCTTGCCTGCCCACACCCGGGTCCCCAGCTCCTTCCATCCTCCCGTGAGCATCTCAGCTGGAGGAGGTCAGCGTCACGTTCTGGAAAGAACGCAGGTTTGGGTTCAGCAGAGCAGGTGGCGGATCCCCGCTGAAAACAGCCGTGTGACCTGGGACCACCCTGTCTGTGCCACGGACCCGGGGAGCCTGCCTCTCCAAGGCACGGGGATGAACTGAGGTCTCGCGGGGCAGGAACACCGGCTGACGTTACCTACCAGGCATCAAGCAAACCGCTTTGCACGCCTCACCCCGAGGTGAGGGACTGAGGGTCAGAGCAGGTAGGAGGGCCCTGCGCTCGGCCGGGAGCTGACCCAGCCCGACCCCTGACCACACCACCGCCCTCGCTGCTACAGCTCGTCGGGCACATGCCCCTCCTTCTCTGCCCTCCACACCCCTCGCCTCCTCCAGCACCTTGGCTGGGACCATGCTCCCTGCCCTCCTTCCAGCCACCCTCAGAGCCCCACCCTCCCCCTCGGGACTGGGAAACGAGACAGAGTCTGGTGGGATTAACTGCTACCTCCCAGGTGAAGCCACGGTCACCAAGTTCTCGGAGCGGACTCATGACCCGAGCGCAAAGAGCGGAGGTGCTGTCCGGTTCCGCTCGAGGGAGGCAGAGACCGCAGACGTCCCCCACCCCACCCGCTGGGCTCATCATTCCCCAGCGCGACGGGGAGGAGAGGGGGCCACGGCCCTGGTTCTGCCTCTGGGCTGGCTGCACTCGGGAGGAAGACGGAGCCCGTGGCTGCGTTCGTCCATCGTCACAAATGAGGCTCTTTGACTCGGAGGCTCACAGGGATTTTAAGCATCACCTGTTCAGGAGTTCTCAGTTTTGGGGGGATTTATGGGAACCTGAATCCCTTTGAGAACCTGAAACAAGCTGCAGAATCACACCCAAGTACAGTGCGCACGTGTCCGCCCCCCACCCTGCCCCCCACAGGCAGTTTCGGAACACACCACGGACCGCAGGTTAGGGACCCAATTCTAGCCCAGCCTACCCCTTCCTGCCGTGCTTCTGATGAGCAAACTGAGGCCCAGACTCGCTGTGGTCTCATCGGCGTCCTCCTCCGAAGCGCCCAGCTCTCCTCCCGCACGTGGTAGGTACTCGAAGCCACGGGGCTGGCTCTGGCCAACCAAGCACTTGCAGGAGAGGCCTCGACGGGCCAGCACGCTACGTAGCAGGGTCCCTTCCCCTTGCCGTGGTAACCAGGAACATTCCAGAAGGTACCGGCTCCATCGGCAATGCTCCCCGCTGACCCACGACGGACATGTGGCCCGACTGAGAAGAAATCCTTTGCTGTCTGAGCCACTTAGGAGTCGGGGCTGCTTGCACGGGCTTGCTTTGCCTTTCACACCCAAGGTACATCCTACCAGGAACCCCGAGCCTTCGCGCCTTCCCTCAGGGCCTGCGGCACTACCTACCCTTCAGTTCTCACCCGCAACCCTTTCCCTGGCCGTCCCCGACCACATCAGGCGGTGGTACCTCATCGGAGAGAACGGCCCTGCCCTGCAGCTGCTGATCTCGTTCTTCTCGCTCTCCGGGCCGTGGGCTCCAGGAGGTCGGGAGCCACGTCTGACGTACACGCTCCCGTGTCCGCAAAACCCAGAGAAACGTTTGCTAAGGGAAAGGTTGGCTGAGACGTCGAAGGAAGGATCGGATGGACACACGGATGCACGGATGATGGATGGGTAGACGGATGGAGAGATGGGTGGACAGACAGATGTATAAGTGGATTGGGTGGGGGGAGAGCTAGACGGTTCGGTGAAGCATCGCCCGTTCTGCTCGTTGAGGAAAATTTCACGTGCTATAAAACTTCAGAAGAACTCCTCAGTCTTGATAACCCTGTCCTCCCCAAGGGGTATCTGATTAAGACTAAGAAAGCGTCATGGCGGTCTCTTCCTGAAAACCTACTATGAGCAGGCACGGCGCTAAGTATTCTACATGTAATAACGCTGGCCCTCGCAACATCCAAGGAGGCAGGTCCTGCGACTCTGGTCCACAGACAAAATCGGTGCCCCAGAGGGGTGATTCCTGCTGGTCCAAGGCTGCACAGTGGAGCACGGTGGAGCCACCCTGGGGCTCAGGTCGCCCGCCCCGCACAAGAGAGCCCTGTGCCTGGGCTCCACCAGGCTTCCGGGAACTGGGCCGGGGAACCCGAGGGCATTATGCCTGGTGCAAGGGGAGGAGGAAGGACTTGGCTCGGGCTCCAATCACCAGGAGGCCCCACCCCACAAACAAGAGGGAGGCCAGAGCTGTCCTCGGGGAGAGGGGTGGTGCACGTCTCACCGATGGAGCCAGAGAGGGTGGGCCGTGAAACTGCTCCTTCTTCTGGTCTGTCTAGTTCCGAAGAAGCTGCTGGGGGGCGGGGGGACCTCCGGGATGCGGGCGTAGGCAGCCGAGTGCCTCGCGATGACAAGGAGGGGTCCATTCTGGACCGGGCTGGGTGTGGCCCGGCGGACAGGGCGAGTTTCTGCACAGGGTTTCTCTGCTGCCGTGCAGGCGGCCGAGCCGGGACGACTTCGCCCCGTGGGACGCGGGGTACAGCTCAGGGTCCTGAGGGTCACTCGATTCCAGCCTGGGAAAGAGCCCCGGGAAGCAGGCAGGCCTGCTCAGGCCAGCGCCAACTCCTCCCAGCGATAAATCTTTCGAATACTGGAAGGGCCGCGTTCCAGGCAAATTCTGCCTAATTTCCTCTTCGAAAGTTGCCAAGTTCTCGCTCATTGTTGTATTGTCTCGAGAGGTGAGAAAAACAGCCAACGGTGCACTGTGGGTGACTGTTCCCAAGTTCTCCTTCCTGGCCCAACTTCTTAGGGAAAAAACAGCACGTGCTTTTCAGACCGGAAAGCTCTTTCCCGCCAGCTTCCAGTAAGCAGGGAGCCCACCCTGTCCCCGCCCCTGACGCCTGGCCTCGGGAGAGCCTCTCGGGAGAGGACCTGGTCTCAGAGACCCTCGGGAAAGGAGAGTCTCCTTGTTCTGCTTCCACCCGGAACCCTCTTTTCAGAGCAGGGCGCTCCTGTCTACTTCTCACGGATGGGCGGAAACCCAACCGCGAGGCAGAAGTCCCCAGACGATGGGCGCCACGGGGCCCTTTAATGCTGGCTACCCCACCCCCCAGGTCAGCGAAGAGCCCCCCCCCAGACACTTTCATTGCACCGTTTATGTTCTTATGTAGTTACCGCCTCACAATGAAGCATCAGCACAAGGGGCCTGAAGGGGGGAAGAAGATAAACGGGCCCTTTCTGCACCCGGGGACTCTAATAACATGGCATTAGGGAAGTCATGCTGGAAAACACAAAGCGTCCAGAAACGCACCAATGGGACCGGGCTGGGAGGCTGGCGCCTTTGTCTGCAGACTCGACCTGCTGGCAGATCGCTAGGGGTCTCCGCGCTGCCAGAAGGCGCGTTTGCCTGAGAGCGTCTCTTAACCTTCCCTGAACTCAGATAGGTCAGCTCCCGGAGGTCTGAGGGAGGCACCGACTCAAATTCTAACAAAGCAGCTTTGTCAGGAGGTCCCTGGGAGAGGGCCGGAGGTTGGAGAGGGAGGAGGAGACGCAGAGGCAGTTAAGTCGAGATGCGCGGAGAGAAGGGCCTGGGGCGGAGAGAGACATCGGGGAAACGAGAAACCGCACGAGAAGCAGAGAGTGAAATACAGCGAGAGAGGGAGAGGAGGGGGGAAGAGAGAGTATCGGAGACAGAGGAGGACAGATTCCCATGGATGCGGAGACCCTGACGGACCGAGAGCGAGAGCCCGGCAGGCTAGGGCGGGGACCCCTGCGGCCCCGCCACCACCCCGAGGGAGAGAGCCGCCTGCACGCGAAGCAGGACGTGACCCTCTTCGGAGCGACAGGAACGGTCCCGACCCTCCAGCCTTGTGAGGCTATTTCCTCCGGCAGGGAGGAGGTTCGTGGAGCACGGGGTCACAGTGACAGGGCTCGGGGTCCTGCCCCGTGCGGCGTTTCCATCATTCCACGATGATGGAAACGGTCTTAGTCTGCGCTGTCCGAGCAGCAGCCACTAGGTCCGGGTGCGACCGAGCCCCCGAAACGCGGCCAGCGGACCGTGGGTCTGCAGCCCCAATGTGACTTAATGAATCAAAGTGCAGACAACCCGGTGTGGCTGAGGCTGCCGTCGGACGGCACGACTCGGGCACCGTCACCCTCTGCCTCCCCCCGCGGCCAGGGGCGCCCAGACGGAGCTCCTCCAGTCGGCCTCGCCCCCTGGGCACAGCGGGCGGCGTCCTGGTCCTCCCTGCACCCAGGGCAGGGAGGACGGCTCGCTCGTGCCACAGCTCCAGGTCCCGTCACGCAAACCGGGACAAACCCGAAGAAGGGTCCTGCCGACTTCCCAGCCCGAAGCCCATCTCCAAGACGACTCGGAACCCATTTATGTATTTATGTAACAAGACGGCCACACGCCACCCATGAATCATGGGAGGGAGGGAGGAGGGTGATGATGAGAAGAAGGAAGCAAGGGAGAAGCCGATGGAAACAGCGGAAGGAGAGGCTGAGGTGGGGGTGGGGGGGTCGCACCCACCTGGGCTCCCCGAGCACTGGGGGGGAGGGCGGCGTCTGAGTCCAGCTCTCCTGCTCCAGCCTCCGTCCACCGGAGCCGGGGGGCGGCGAGCGAGGGGGGTGCTGGCGCAGGCCCGCCTGTCGGCTCGGCAGGGGGAGCTCTGACGCGAGGCCACAGCCACAGCCGGATGCAGCCCCGGCCAGGCGAGTCATCAGAGCCGGCCCGCAGCCACGGCCTGGGTTAAAGGGACACTCCACTGCCCGGCAACCCACATCCCCCGAGGCCCCCCTGCCCCTCTGCCCCTGGGCGAGGGCCGTTCGGGCCTTCCCGCGGGGCACGCTGGCCCCTCCAGCCCCACGAACAATACAGTCCTCCTGCTGGCCGGGCGGCACCCACTATACGGCCCGGGAGATGGGGGCTCGGGGCCCTCGCTCCTCTCGCCGGACTGCTTCAAGGTTTCCTTCCCTCCTGACGCCCTCTGGTGCTCCCTCTCTGCCGGGCACCTAGACTGGCCCCTCTACCGTCCCTTCTCCCCTGTGACAGCTTTCCGTGGCGCCCCACTGCCCTCAGAATATAGCCTTGGCTTCTTCTCTCAGCTAACGAGACCCGTACCGTCTGGCTGTGACCCGAGAGCTCTGGACACTTCCACGGGGCCCTGCACCTGCCTCCCCGCTCCTCCAGGGCAGCAAACACCCCCTCTCCCACATTCAAGCTTCGTACCCGCAGTCCCTCTGCCCCGAGCCTGTGCCCCCCCATGCTGGCACACTCCTTCTCGTCCCTCTCTGGCCGCTGTAACGTCGCCATCCCCGGGGGCCTTCTCTGGCACCCCTAGGCCGAGCGAGTCACTCCCTGTCCTCCGGGACGTGCCCCTATTTTCGCTGTTATCTCTGTAGTCACGTGTTTACGGCTCGGTCTCCCCAGAGGGCCCCGCGACTCTTCAAGGACGGGGCCAAGGGGCTCATCCACCTTGCTCCCCCAGCACAGGGGACGGGCCAGCTCGGGGCTCTGTATTTTCTCGGTACCCCTCTTCTCGGCCTCCCGCAGAATCCTGTCATCGCCCCCACCCCCGAATCTTCCCCCGCTGCTCAGGCCCCAGCCCAAGGGGGCCGGAAGTGACCGTCCCCGCAGACTCCGGATGGCAGCCATCAGAGGGGCCTGAAGGACACACAGGACGGTTCTGCTGGCTTGGCTGGGGGCGGGGGGGGGGCGGGGAGGTGAAGGCAGGTAGAAGGAAGGCCGCCGAGTGCCAGAACCGAGAAGGAAACAGACCGGCAGGCACGGTTTTTTAACTGTCTTCCAAGAGAGGACAGTTAAAAAACAGGATTTTTCTAAAGAATTGGCCATTACAGTCAGCCTGTGGCGCTCAGCATTCCTCAGAGGCCAAAGTGTGTGCCTCTCGCCTCGCATGTTGTTACACAATCTGGCGGCCGCTCTGGAAACGTGTTTTCGAAGGCATCTCCTCAGGCCCGGGGCAGGTCTCCCCGGAACGACGGAGCTAGAAAGGCTATGTCCCTGAAAGAAGGCCTGTTCCCTCAAGGAGGAGAGAACGCATTCTCGCTCGATGAGCGGTTTCCGACCTGGGGGCCCCGCTGGTGACCGGGACGGTTCTGCCCGAAACGACGCGGGACACGGTGCGTGTATGCACCGCGGCGACCCTTTCGGCCAGGATTCCTTGCCTGGTGGCCCCGCCTCTCCCGACCACAAGGTCTTGGTGGGCCGTCAGAGTACACAGCCCCCTGTGGCCAAGGCTGGGTATGTCACCCGGGGTGGGGCCTTCCCTGGGACGTATGTGACGGCAGCAGGGCCAACCGGGATCTTCGACGCGATTTTTCCGAAGGCTCCTGGAAGGAAAACAGGCTCTCCCATTTTTAAGGATAGAAGTCCCTCTTTCCTGGGGCGCCTGGGTGGCTCTGTCGGTTCAGCGACCGACTCTTGATTTTGGTTCAGGTCACGATCTCATGGTTCATGAGTTCCAGGCCTGTGGCGGGCTTGGCGCTGGCAGTGCAGAGCCGGCTCGGGAACCTCGCTCCCTCTCTCTCTGACCCTCCCCTGCTCATGCACCCACACGCACAATCTCTTCCTCACAAAATAAAGAAAGAAACTTAAAAACAAAAAAGAGAAAAGTTCATCATTCTCAGGCATGGAGAAACCCTTCCTGTCAATGAAGCCAACGCGCAGAAAGAAAGCCGGAAGATGGAGACAGAGAGAGGCACTGAATATTAATATCATTTGACTCCCGGATCCAGCTATGCCTGAAGGCCTCTCTTAGACTTCCCAGTGACTTGAACACAATTACGGCATCAAATTCTCTTTTTGCTTTGGAGAGTTTGGATGTTTGTCTCCTTTCCAAACGACAGCCCTCACAGATCGACACAAAACGCACCCTTTTCCAAGGAGACCGCTCCTATTTCCATCAGAGTCTTAAAAGACAGACCAACAGGGACGCCCGGGTGGCTCGGTCGGTTGACCTTTGATTGCGGCTCAGGGTGTGATCCCAGGGCCATGGGACGGAGCCCCGCGTCAGGTCTGCCCCTCTCTACTGCTGGTGGTGTGCACGCTCTCAATCTCTCTCTCTCTCTCTCTCAGAGGGAAAAAAAAAAAAAGACTTAGGCCGACAAGAAGAACCACCTCCTCCTCCTCATTTGAAGTAGAGCGAAAGGTGTTGCTTCCTGGCTCTTCTATAGCCTTTTAAGGCCTAAAAACTCGCCTTTGTGCCTCAGTTACCTCATCTGTAAAACGGAGGTCGGAAGGCCTATTTCTCGGGTTTGTGAAGAGAAAGAAAACCCCTCCCAGGCTGCGACAGGGGCACGCGGGGTGGGGGGGAGGGGGGCTCGGTCCGTGCACACGCCCTCCCTCCGCTCCCCGGAGGGCCCGCAGTTTACAGCTTTCGTACGCTGGAGAAGAATGTGCCCTCGGCGACTTAGCCGCTCCTCCCGGGAGCCGGCCGTCTTCCCGAGGGAAGCGCGGAGGGGGCAGAGGAAACTGCGGGCGCATGTGTGCCTCTCGTACCTGCAGTAAGACCGTCCCCCCAGGGATGGTGAGCTGTAAACAGTACTTCGGGGCGTTCTCCCAGGACAGCAGCTGAACGTCTTCAATCGCGCTGTAGGAGACGGAGTTTTCCATGTACCCGGTTGGCTGCAGCAAAGCAAAGAAAAAGACAAGACACACGTCGGTTAGAAGATCAGGCTCAGCGGCCATGCCTCAGAAGAAGGTTCCAGAAAACATCCCCTTCCTGGCAACAAGCAGACCAAGGTGGTACAGACCCCGGGCAACTCCGGAGACCCAAGGAACTCCATCTGGCCCAGCCGGCAGTGTCCCGGCTGGCGCAAGGGGGCTGCGGGGGACACTCGCCCACGTGGCTGGGGGTGTGCGGTCGGGACCAGACTGGGGGCACGCGGAGGGCAGAGCCCATGCGTTGTGCCTCTGGGTGTTCGCGGGGCCCGCCTGGGGCAGAGCCTGGATCCCTCCAGCCCTCACTGTGTCCAGGCCACCGCCTCCTCCTGCCCAGAAAGCGGTCACAGACCGCCCCCCCGGCTTCCCGGTCTTGTCTCCCTACCCACATCGGCGCTCCCCACTTGGGACCCAGGGCCATGTTCCGCGTCGGCGCACTGAGTCCCCCATTCCCTGTTTGCTCGGTGTCCGTCCACAGCTCCCGGTGGCCCCAGCACGATCCCACGCGCCCGTCCAGCCCTCCCCAGTGGCCCTCCCCCGTGGCCCTCCCCCGTGACCTTCCCCTGTGGCCCTCCCCAGTGGCCCGCCGGTGGCGCCGCATGGTCAGCCTGCCCTTTGTCCCCAAAAGGCCGTGGCCCAGTCCCTGACATCTCCTCCTCCGCTGTCCAGGCCTCAGCTCCACAGGATTTCTGGGGGGCCTACTACCCTCCAGACCCTAGAGCCCACCTGGCCACATCCTGCCCTGTGCCCTCTGTGCTCCCCACACCCCATTTAACCATTGTGGACTTCTGTCATATGTCATCTACCGACGCCTGCCTCCCGGCCAGGCCGCGGCTCTGCGAGGTCAGCGCCATGTCTGTCCTGGCCCCTGCCCTCTGTCCCCGGCGCCTGGCACATGGCAAGAGCTCAACAACTTGTGTTGAAAGAAAGAACCGGAACAGCTATCATCGGTCAATGCCGGGGTGAGGGCGGGGCCAGAGAAATTCACGGCCGCTCACTGCTCTCTGAGTGAGCTCCCCTGTCACGGAGAGAAGGCACCAGGAGCCAAGGGGATGATGCACTGGCCACCAGGTATCGGCAGTGTCCCTGTCACTCTGACCCCAGGAAGCCATACTTCGGCAGAGCCAGAGGCAGGTGTGGCTTAGCCGAGAAGGCAGAACGTGGCGGCTGACATCTCCCCAGCCCAGACACGTGTCGAGTGCGGTCTCCCTCCACCCTCACAACGGTCCCATGGAGCGGGGGCCAGGGCCGTCCCACGGCACCATGAGGAGGCTGAGATGTCCCATGACTTGCCCAAGGTCGGCCAGCTGGGACAGGGGCCGGCCAGGGCCGAACGGAGCTGGTGACTCAGGGATCCGCGCCCGAACCACTCCCCACTGTGCTGCAAACAAGAGGGGGTGCAATTTAAAATCCACGGCCTCGCGAGCTCATTTGACCATCAGGATTTAGGACCCCCGCAAGGTTTTCGATTTCCATTTCTGCCTGCCCGAGCGGCGAGGCAGCGGTGCTGGCGGAGGTGGAGAGGGCTGAGGGCAGAGGCGGCGTCCAATTCCCCAACATGACCGGTCGCCGGGCCCCGGAAGGGAGAGAGACTGATCAGTTGCTTTGTTCATTCATTCGTTCACTTATTCATTCATCCGATGCGTTTACTGGGCACCTACTATGGTAGAGGCTCAAGTGCCAGCGGCTGGAGATACGACGGTGGCTAAGATGGGAGCCCAGAGGGGCGAAGAGAGAACACACCAAATGTGCAAACAGCAGGTGCTGCACCCAGAACCCAAGAGGGTGTGCTCACAGGGGGTGAGGGCTGCGGCGCCCCGGAGAGGGAGAACGCTAGTACAGCCCTGAGCTTACAGCTGTGCAAAGGCCCAGGCCGTGGCCAGTGCGAAGGCGCAGCATGGGAACGAGCCGGGGGTGTTCAGAGAGGAGAAGGCCAAGGGGAGGAGGGCCACTCCCAGAGGGTCCTGGGGACTCACCCAGGGGTCTGGGGTGGAGTGCCGTTTGGGGAAGAGACTCAGGAGGAGGGGACAGACAAGGCAGGAAGAGCTGGCAGCTCCCGAGCAGGTCCGGGTGCACGAGGAGCCTGGGGGGGGGGGGGCAAGGGGGAGGGGCGGCAGATCCCTTCTGTCCTGCCCTCCAGCCCGGGGCCCACCCCGCAGCACCAATCCCGGGGGCTGCCGTGCCTGACCAAGATGGTGACAGCGGTGCCTCCCGGAGGCAAAAGCGTGGGCTCCGCTCACCCTGCAGCCTGTGCCCGCGTCCCAGGCACTGTTCCGTTCTCGGTATTCCACCATCGATGACTCAGCTCTGACTGCACGTGCTGTCCCGAGAACGTGAGTGCCACCGGGGGCTGGGGGGATCGGTTAGACACTTACGGTCCGAACCCACGTTCGAGTATTTGTTGTGCCCTGTCTCCCCTGCTAGCGTTCCGGCACAAGAGCAGAAACCACCTGTTCTGTCCCAAATGCCCAAACAGACCGCGGCATTGAGACGGGGGTAGTCGTTTTCTTCATAAATGAATTCTTTTCCTGAATAACGCAGTGTTCATCCAGACATTACTTCTAAGCACGACACAGAACATACTTGAGGAAGGTGCTTTTGTGGGATTATTTTAAACACTAAAACTTAAAATTACAAATTAATTAGCAAATGGAAAACAAAATCTCCTTTCGGAAGCCGTGGGACCCGGGTACCAGATGCGCCGCAGGCCTTCCTCTAGTGGCCCGCGCCCGCCTCCCTCCCTTTACAAGGTCTGGTCGGCCTCCAAACTCCAGCCCGCTGACCCGTCGAGACACGCAGAGGCCAGAGGACACGGGCTGAGCCATGGCCACGAACACATCTGGGAAAGTGCCAGACCACAGCAAGCGACAGGAAGACACAAAGGCCCGCTCTGTAAACATCTGGACTCGATGATCCGAACCAAGCCAACGGGCAGCCTCGTTTTTCAGGAAGCACACCTGGAGGCCTCCAGGCTTCTGCCTCCCACCGGCCTCCCCAGGGACCCTGGGACACGACCAGGCTCCGCACCGCCCCGCGCTCGCACCAGGCCCGTGGCGACCACACGCGCCGCGCCGGGAGACGGCCACTCCCGACGCGTGTGCGACTTCCAGGAGGCGGGGCTCGCCTGTGCCTGCCTTTCTCACGACCCTGCTCCAGCTGCTCCAACGTGGCCTTGATTAGAAGTTGCAACACAGGCTTTTTGGGGAAAGGTTGGGTATAAATAAACACATACTGGTTTTTAATAGCAGCCGCGCTGCTTTCCCACTGCTGGAAGCAGAACTGGCTAAGAGCAGACTCGGTACCATCAACGAGACCTGTGTTCGAGGCTCTTAACTGCGACTTCATGCCAGTCACTGTACCTCTCTGAGTCCGTTTCAGCCAGCGGTAAAACGGGAATTTACTAGACAGAATTATGAGAAGACTTAAGGGAGATCCAGTCTGCCATGGCTTAGCACCGCATCGGGAATGTTCTGAAAAGCACAGTCAAATGAACTATTGCAAGAAACAAAAAACTTTACCTCTTGGGTCTTTCTCCCCCAGGCCCATACCGCCAGTCGAACCATGAGAAACGGAACTCCCACTGAAGGACGGTCCTCGCAACACCGGACCAGTACTCATCAAAACCAAGGGAAGTGCAAGCAGCTGTCCCAAACACGAGAATTCTCTGTCTACGGGGAAGGACCCCTCCCTGTGCTGGGGGATCGCCCGTGGGACCCTGGGACACGAGAAGGGCATTAGGTGAAAACGAAGGGAGTCCAATCAAGCATCGGCTTTCACATCGGCCTGTCACTATCGGTTCGTTCGTTGTGACAAATGTATCGTGTTTCCGGGAGCTGTTCACAACCGGGGTAGCAGGTTTAAGGGTCCGTGGACACTCTGTACTGCCTTTGTAACTTCTCCGTACATCTCCAACTGTTCTAAAATAAAACGTTCGCAGAGAGAAATTAACTGCCGTCAGGTCATTACTAGCATCATCCTCACCGACAGAGCCCAGACAGGAGCCCGCGAGGCGCCTGAGGGAAAGGGGACGGACTGGGACTGACAGCCCCTGAAAGCGCTCTTCGGATTCAGGTGTGAGCCAGCGCTGGCCACGGGCCCCCCTCGTCCCGGGGACTTTCACGCGGCTGGGGCGATCTCACAGATAACTGATAATTCCTTGGTAATCTGAGCACGAAGATCTGAGTTAACGGCGGAGGAGATTCCTACATGCGGAAAAGGCTGAGTCAGATAAAAAAGAAAACTTTAATTCCCCTCCGCTTGAGGGAAGCGGAGAAATCCAGCTCTGAAAGGCACATTTACGAGAACAACGCGCGGACTCGGTTATTTCTACACGTAAAGGCAGCGCAAGGCAACCCTGCACGATTCGGGGTACGTGGCGTCCCGGAACGAGCGCAAGGACGGAACCAGAAATCACACCGGCGCTCTCCAGCGTCCGGGCTGCGGGTGGGGACCCGTTAGCCAGGGGCATGGCGAAGCCTCTCGGGGTGACAGAAATATCAAAAAAAAATTTTTTTTAAGTTTATTTATTTATTTTTGAGAGCGAGCAAGCACGTGCGAGTGGAGGACGGGCAGAAGGGGAGCGAGAGTCCCAGCCAGGCCCCGCACCGTCGGCACAGAACCCACCTCGGCGCTGGAACTCACGAGCCGCGAGATCACCACCTGAGCCGAAGGCAAGAGTCAGCTGCTTACCCGACGTAGCCGCCCAGGCGCCCCTGGAAAGAGTCTGTATCTCGATCGCGGTGGTGGTTACCGGACTGTATGCCTTTCTCAACACTCGCAAACCGACACTCCAAAAGGGTGAATGTGACTGAATGCAAATTATAAGCCAAACCTGACTAAGAAAGGCCGTGCGTGAGGACTGCAGATACTTTGGAAGACGACGAATAGGTGAAATCTTTCAGACAGAATCACATCAAGACAAGTGGCACCCGGGTGGCTCAGTCGGTTAGGCGGCCGACTTCGGCTCAGGTCATGATCTCGCCGTCTGTGAGTTCGAGCCCCGCGTCGGGCTCTGTGCTGACAGCTCAGAGCCTGGAGCCGCCTTCGGATTCTGTGTCTCCCTCTCTCTCTCTGCCCTTCCCCTGCTCACACTCTGTCTCTCTGTCTCTCAAAAATAAAATAAAATAAAATAAAAAAAAGAATCACTTCAAGACCGCTCATTCGCACTTTTTAATTTTTGAAGGTAATTTTCATATTACCTTTATGTTACCTTCCTGATTATTTTTTACACGATTTTTTTTTTAACAGAGCCATACGGTACACATAATTTTATGACTTGCCTTTTTTCCCCCTTTCTTTAACATACTGTTCCATCACAAACACATCCTGCGTTGTGGACAGTAACTTCCAGAACGATTAGCTAGGGGCCGTGGAACACGCGGTCACTATTTTATCACGGCTTCCCCCCTCCCCCCCCCCCCACCACGGACAGCGCAGCTGTTTCATTTTATGCCACTATAAACAACTCCGCGATGAACATCCTTGTGAAACGTGTTTTTCTGCCCTATATTTAGGATTATTTCCTCAGGCCAGATTCCCAGAAACGGAATTACTGGGACAAAGGGCAGAGGCGTATTTCATGTCATTGCCAAACTGCCCTCATTGAAGAGACAGTAAAGAGAACTGGGGAGTCCCGGCGAAGGCTGGGGGGCCTTCGGCCTGAGCCCCGAGCCTGGCAGGGTCCTGGAGAAGCCGCCCTCTGACCCGGGTGAGCCCAGAAGGGCTGCCTGGCGGCCGAGGGCCCACAGGGTGACTGTGCCACACAGGGGTCGGGGTCACAGAAGTCTGCACACAGGGGTTTGGGCGCTTGGGGGTGTGGCTTTCCCGTGGGAGTTGAGGTGCCTCTGTCCTTTTGCTCTTGGGGACCGATGAGGGGCTAGCTTGGGGGTCTTGGCGTCTGCCAGACCAGGCAAAGAACGCTCTCCTGGCTCTGCTTCTGAGATGAGCTTCTTCTGGGGCGCCCCCTCAAGGCCCGAATCTGGGCTCAGGAGAGCAGAGCCTGCAGGGGCTTCATGAGGGCCCCTGGTGACCCCCAAAGGCCCCGAGAGCTGACATTCCAAACTGGGAACCCTTTCAGACTTCCCACGTCAGAGGAGGCAAGGAGTGGGGTGACCGGAGTCTGCTGAAGCAGACCCGCCCCCCGGGGCCCCTGGGCTTCACCTCCCCCTGCCTCCCGGGGAGCCAGCTCCCTCCCACCCAAACCCGCCTGGTTTCCATGGGGAATCCCTCTAAAAGCGACAGTGAGTCATGATGTCTGCGACCCCTAGGCTGAGGCTCCAGGCAGACGAGGCACGTGTTGGGAAGGTGTCCAGCTCCATGCCCAGGAAGGGGAGCAGGGACAAGGCGCCCAGACCCCAAGAGGAGAAGCCGGTATGGATACCCCCTCCAGGAGCTCCCTCCCGAGGCCACTGGACGTGGGAGGCTGGGAAACTTGCCCCCTCTCCCCACCCCCCCGGGACCCGGGCTGGACTGAGAACGGCCTGCTGTCACGGGCGGGGGTGGGGGTGGGGCCAGGGCCCCGGCACCCTGCTGGGTGAGCCACGCTGCAGACAGGTCCCCTCTCTCCCTGCGTGTAAGCTGCCTGAGTCATGGTGGAGGGGGACCCCTCGCTGCACAGCCCGCCTCCACATGGCACGAGGACGGTTTGCTCCTGCCCGCTGCCCCCTGGACACACACCTGGACTCAAAGGAGAGATGTCAGGTCAGAGGGCAGGGAAGCCCCTTCCAGCCCATTTGGAGAGTCAACGACAATGGCAACAGTGATAATGATGGCGCCGATACCTCTGGCAGTGCCACAGAATGGCTCGGATTGGAGGAGCGGGTTTTAGCTCACCTCCCCCTCTGCTGCTCTGAAGAAAACTGAGATAAAATTCATACAAAATTAGACGTTAACCGTTTTAAAACGTACAATTCAGTGGCAGTTTGTGTATTCACAAGGTTGCGCGACTTCACGTAAATTTAGTTCTAAGGCATTTCTGGCGCTCCGAAAGGAGACCCCACACCCATGAAGCGGTCACTCCCCCAGGGGGCTGCTGGCCACTAGCCTGCTATCTGTCCCCACGGACTGGCCCGACGTGGACATTACGTGTCAGTGGAATTACGCAGCGTGTGGCCTTTCTCTCTGGCTCTTCTTCCTCGAGGTTTTGGAGGTTCATCCACGTTGTAGCGTGTGTCAGTACTCTGTCCCTCTGTATGGCTGCGTAACGTCCCACGGAATGGAAAGGCCACGTCTGGTTTGCTCACTTGACACCTGAGGGCCATTGGGCGGCCTCCCCCCTTTGAGGGATGGGGGAACGGTCTGCTGCCTATTTCTCCGGTGATCGGGAAGGACGCGGGCTCGGCAAACAGCCCTCAACGAAGCCCCGAGAGTGCGGAAGGGCCCCGGTGCCCCTGGTGAGCAGGCGGCTGGCAGTGACCACATGGCCAGCACCATGCCGAGGACGGGGATCATCTCATTTAACCGCCCTGGAGGGGACTGTGCTTAGCCCTGCGTATCCACATGCTACAGACCAAACAGCGACGGAGAGGTGCTGCTACGTCACGGACCCCTGCTTTTCAGAGACAGACCCAGGATTCAGTTCCGCAGCTGCCAGGGACTGGGACCTCCAGCCGGAGCCACGCTCCAGCGCGCAGGCCCACCGGATCGCACGTGCGGACACGTGCCGTGCACGAAGGAGCCAGGACCAGAACCTGGCACAGCCGGGGTCTCAGAACCTGCCCGCTCGCTGCCGCCCAGCCGCGGGCCCCCGGGGCCACCTACGGTTCCCCTCGGCGTCGGGGGAAGAAATCCACACAGGCTCGTTCGGGAAAGGCCCGTCCAAATATTCTGATGTTCTCCTTAATCCCACGAAGGGGAAGCTGGACCGCCAGAGCAAAGCGGCGGTAACAGTTTGCTGCTACGTGGGTCAGTCTGGGCGCCGGTCCTGGAGTGCGTCTCCTCCGAGGCCTTTCGCACCTCCCCCACCCCCCGTTTCCATACACCAGAGACACCCGACACAACGTAAGCTTCTCCAGTTGCCCCAGGGCCGCCGTCGCTGCCGCCATCCGCTGGCGAGCCGCTCTCGGTCCCGCTAAGCGTCCGCGAGGCTGCCTGCTGGCCCCTTCCTGGCCTGTGATGCGGAGACGCCGTGTCAGTCTGCACGGCTCCTCCGACCGCCCTCCTGAAGCCGAACGGCTACTTCTTACTGCCGCCGAGGTGCCGCACCCACCCCCCCGACCTCACCAGGTGAGGGCTCTCTGGGGGAGCCCGGGAAATCGGGACGCCAGGCTCCTTTATTAGAACTCCGTGTCAAGTACAAGTAGCTTGGTTTCGAGCAAGAACATCTCTCGGGAGAAAAACGCACCCTTCTTGGGTTTTACGGCGTTTTGTTTGATCGTGTTTTCTTGGTTGTGGGGAACTCAGTAACGAGGTTCTGCGTGGCGTCAGTGGCTCTTAGATCCACACTGTCGGACAGAACCTTCCGCGACCGGGGAAAGGCTCTGTCTGCACTGGCCAGCGCCGCGGCCTCCTGTGGGCTACTGAGCGCATGTACTGTGTCACCTCGGGACTGAACTCGTGTAGTCATTCAACGAGGGGAACCCCTCGCATGCGCAAGGCAGTGCCAGTGTCTAGGGACGTGACCCTGCAAGCACGGGGCTTTGGAGACAGGGAAGAGACAGATGACCCAAGAAAATGGGGGACTCTGATGGACACTGGCGCTTCTCACCTGTGCCCCTGGGCACCTCTGACAGCTGAGCGACTGACCAAGTGAGTCTGGAAGGGAGGCTGGATGGAGTGGCTCCCTCTCCTCCCCCTCCTCTCAGGACCTCCCTGCCCAGGAGCGACCCTGCTGGCTTGCCTTGCCCACCCCGCACCTCTGCACGGCCCTCCCCACCTCCGGCAGCCCTGGGGAACCCACGGCACTCCCGGCGGGCAGGCGTTGCCGTCACCCCCGGGACACACCAGTGAAGGCTCTGGCAGGTACGTGTCTTGCCCGACCATACACAGCTATTCAGGACAGAGCTGGAAAGAGAACCGAGAGCTTCGGGGTACCCGCCCTGGCCTCTGTTCTGTAAGAGTTCGGGAACTCAAAAATCAGGAGGGCAAGCGCCCCGTGACACCACCGCAGCCTCCGGCGGGACGGCCCAAATGGGCAAGGCGGTGACGAGTGTCAGCACAAAGAAAGGGCATCTGGAATGCTCCTGAACTTCTAAACCACCGTGGACCCCTGTGCATGGGGACCTGCTACCTCTGGTGTCCCCTGCCACCAGCGGCCCTGTTCCCATCGAAGCGCTGGCGTACGTTCTCTCAAAGGCCTGGACACACGTGCTCCCTGAGCGCTAGGCAGTCCCAGACTGGAACCAGCTGGAAATTACCCCCATGTCCACCAACGGAAGAATGGAGGAAGAGCGTGGGGTCTATTTGCCCAGCGGAGTGCAACACAACAGTGAGAAAGAATGACCGGCGACCACGCGGAGCACTCGAACGGAATGCGTGCGCCAAGTGCTGAGGAAAAGGAACCGGACACAGAAGCACCGGCCCTGTTCCATTCATATAAAGTTCGGAAGTACGCGAAACCGACTCCCTGCTTCGAGAAGCCAGGGCACCGGTTACTAGGGTGACCAGCCGTCTGGGGTTCAGCACTGAAGCCAGGAAAGTCCCGGGAAAACCGGGCCGGGCTGGCAGACTACTGGTTAACCCTGAGCAGGGACGGAACTAGAAAGGGCCAAGAGGAAGGTTCTGGAAGTTCGGTGCTGTTCCAGGTCTCGATTCAGGCTGTTGGTAGCACGACGTAAAACGCATCAAGCAGGACACGACACATACCTCTCTGCACGTACGTTATGTTTCAGTTAAAGAATTTTAGAAAAATCACAAGCTGTAGAGTCAAATCCAGGCTCGACCACTTGCTGGCTCTGTGGCCTGAGGCAAGTCACTTGGCCTCTCTGAGCCTCGATTCTCTCCCTTGCGGAAGTGAGATAGTATTCACACCCAATAGGACGGCTGTTTTAAAAATGGGAGTAACAAGCGTTGGAGAAGGTATGGGGAAACTGGGACCGTGGTCACCCGCGGCAGGCAGGAACGTGACATGGTGCGGCCCCTCGAAAAACTGCGTGGAGCTTCAAAAAGTTAGAGAGGGTTTCCAAGGGACCCATATGGGGAGTTTAATGGTGTGTGAATCACCCTGCGGTAAGAAAGGTAACAGTATACCTATCTTCAGGGTGCTGCGGAGAGTCACTAGGCGTGTGGCCTGTGTGCTCGGCACCTGTGAGAGCGTGCTAACGGGTCACTGCGAGGGGCTTACACGCGGCCGCCCTAGAAAGGCAGCCAGATGGGCTGCGGGCAGGGACTTGCCGAAGGGAGGGTTTAGCTGCTGGGGCTCAGCGAGTTAGGCTCCCAACAGCATGCCAGGTGCTAAGCAGGAGCTCGTCATCCCCAGGTGACCATTTTCAAGCCCCAACGAGAAGGAAGAAGGGGCTTTATGCAAGCCATCTCCAACTTCTTCCATCACCCACGGATGGCTCCAGAAAGATGGGACAGAGAGGGGTGCTCCGGCCCGGAGTCAGCCCCGAACACGGGGGTGATGTGTCAGCTCTGGAAGACCAACGACCAGCAGGACCCCATCAGCTAGACCCTGCCTCGCCCACCCCACACCCTCCCACCCCATCTCGACCAGGACCCCCACGCACAGCCCACCCTGGGGGCCCCCGGCAGGAGCGCCGCCGGCCCCTTCTCCTGCCGCCCAGACCGTGGCCGAGCAGGGTCTGGAGGCTGGGCTGCGAGGGCCAGCCGGGGCAGGCGGAGGCTGTTCTCCACGGCCTATGCTCCTTGGCGACGGTCAGGAGGCACGTTCTGGCTCATTAATCACGAGTCCGGCCATGGCAGCTGCCCCCTTTTATGGACAAATGGCTCAAGAGGTTTAATGACAGAGGAAGACGTGAGGTTTCCAACTTCGGACTCTCTGACCTCGGTCACCGCCGAGGGACGGCGGGCCGAGTCCCCGGGGTGAAGTGCTGCGCATCCGTCCCGCGGGGCCCCTCTGCCACCCGGGGAGTCGGCCGAAGCTCTTGAGGGCCGTGACACAGTCAGCACGTTTCCGACCACCGAGTCAGCAGCCAGTTTTCGGGAGCAACATCAGGCGAGCAAACCCCAGGTGCCGGGCCCTCGAGAGGTCCACGGGCACCCCTGCTGGGACCCCCATCCCAGGGAGGAGGCGGTGGAGGCTCAGGGCGGTTGGAGGCTGGGCCCCAGCTCACAGCTGGCAGGTGGAAAGGCCGTGGCATCGACTTTGAGGTTGGGTCCTCGTCCCCTGTACATGTGGCCTGCCCACTCTACCAGAGGCTGGCCTGGGGGGGGGGGGTCCCACGATGACCAGGGTGTGCCAGAGCGGGCCTTTTTCTGTTGTTGTTTATTTATTTACTGTGAGGGGGGAGGGGCAGAGAAAGAGGGAGAGAATCCCAAGCAGGCTCCGTGCTGTCAGCACAGAGCCGTGAGACCCTGACCTCAACCGAAATCAAAAGTCGGACGCTCAACCGACTGAGCCACCCAGGCGCCCCTAGAGCGGGGCTCTCCCTGGGAGGCGGGGGCGGAGGCGTACAAAGGTGACGACAATGCAACAGGACAGGCAGGGCCATTGCGAGGTGTAAGGTACAAAGGACAAGCAGCGGGGGAGGGGAGAAACGCTGGGGAAGGTCTCCCAGAGTGACCCTCGAGCTGGGCCTTCAGGCGGGTCGGGGAGTGGGAAGTACAGGGAGCCCCCAAGTGAGGGACCCTGGTGGGGAAACAGGAAGTTGTGGGATGAGCGGGGAGGTTCACGGATTCCTAAAAGGGGGCCTGAAATGGGACCCACGGGAGGGCACAGCCCCTCACCGCCCAACCTTCCCAGACTCTGGAATTTTCTCTCTCTCTCCTCTCCCTTCGTTTTTTAAAAGCTAAGGCATGTCAACAGTCAAGTGTACAAGTGTGGAAGTGCACAGGTTTTATGGGTTCAGGCGGACGTATGTTTTCGCCTCTGCCTGGCCTGGGTCACCAAAGGTCAGTTCTTGAACTTCTCACAAACAGACTCCCACGGGAGACAGGCTCCTGCGTCTGGCTCCTTCTGTGCCGCACGCCTGCGGATGCGCATGGCTGGAGCTCATTCTTTCTAGCTGCAGAGCGGTGTTCCTTCCAACGCACCACCGATGGCTGGGACTCGTGGCTTGTTTCCGCCTGGGCTCCCGTGTAGAAAGCTGCTATGAACATTCCCCTACGTATCTGGGTGGGCGGAGCAGAGGCAAAGCATTGGGGCAAATACCCAGGAGCGGGATTCTTGGGTGGCCCACAGGGCAAGATGCTTCTATGGGAGCCCAAGAAGCAGACGTTTGCAGGGAATCGCGAGGAAGTAGTACGCGACACCAAGCTCCTTCGTCGCGCCTCTGTCCCAGGTAGTTATGCCTTGGAAAGGACAAAGGTTCCTGAGTTTGGAGGACGGAATCGGGCCAGCAAAGGAGCTCAATGTTCTGAAGAGGTGGCGCGCGTTTAACAGAGAGGACTTCCGAACCCCGCCGGAGGGACAGCAGCCTTCTCAAAGCTAGACTCAGGGCCACAGAGGAAGTGGCGGCAGAACAGAAACTCTGCGGCTACGGTGGCCGGCTCTCCTCCCCTGCCCATCTGGCGGGCTCCCCGCACTCCCCACAGAGGTTCTTGCAAAAGGAGAGGGCGCGTCTGCTCAAGATCAGAGCGCTCGGGACGCAAGGCTGGGAACAGGAGCGGTACTTTTCTTTGTTAATTTCAGTAGTAATTTAGCTCTAAGATCACACGCCAAGGTCACGTGGGCCTGTCTGTGTCCGCTTGGTGCTCCCGATGTAAGGAGACCAGCGGGGATCAGACGGTGAATTTCTCGGTCTTCAAAACCACATGCTGGGAGATGGTGGGATTCGGCAGGGGAAGAACGGTGGCCTGGGACAGCCTGGAATCGGGGGCACCTGCCTTTGTGTCCTCCTGGGCCGCGCGCGCCGCAAGCCTGGTACCGTCCTGAGCACCAAGGTCAGCTGATCGTGGGCCACGAGATGCTGAGAACGGGGATGCTGCGTTCGCTTGTGCCACAGCAGTCCGCTGTCCGGAGTAATGGTCTCGGTCCAGGACCGTCTGTGTGCTTCCTACGCGGGTCGGCTACTGGCAGGCATTTTCTCACTGAGTCCTTGGAACGGCTCACGAGATTGGGGCCCCTGGGATCCCATTTCACAGCTGAGAAAGATGAGGCCCAGAGAAGAGAAATTACTTGCTCTAGAGCCACGCACCCACCTATTAACGGAGCCAGGCCTGGAACTGGAGCCCTTGGATCTCATCCAAAGGTCGGCAGCCGTTTTCGGTAAAAGGCCAGAGATGGTAAATTCTCTAGGCACTGTGAGTCCCGTGGTCTCGGTCACAGCAATTCGACAGTGCTGCTGCGGTGTGAAGGCAGCCACAGACGATATACAAAGAATTGTGGCTAAGTTCCAAGAAAACTTTATTTACAAAAACAGGCCAGGGCCAGGTTTGGCCTGGGGCCATAGCTTGCCAGTTGCTAATTTAAACCATTCTGGAGGGCAAACGTACAACGGCTGGCTGGCTGGCTGGCTGGCTGGCAGGGTGCGTGGAGGGGCAAAAATGAGCAGAACATTTTCTCTCTCTCTCTTTCTAGGGCGACTTCAGTGGACGGGGAGGCGAGTGGGCGCACTTGCTACTTATCGGATCGTCCACAGCTAGGTCCCACTGAGATGCTCTCCCAGCAACACCCCCTCTGAGGGCCGGCCCGAGCCCCACCCCTCAATTCTGGGGACGCATCAGTCGGCCACGTTCTGCAGAAACTTCCCAGAGACATATTTAGGGGGAAAGTCCCTTGGACCTATCCCTAAATGAAAGCGAAAGCCCCAGAAGCCTAGAGCTGCCCACATCCTGGGGACGCAAGCCTGCTGGAGACGGCCCAGAAGGCAGCTGTGGGGACCCTGTGTGGGGTGACCTGCATCTCGCTCTTGTTGCCAAAACAATGAAGACGAGCCAGTGTGCCTGGCGCCTCCTTCCGAGAACCTCTGAGAGCGGAAGGAGACCTGGGCACGCATCAATGCAGCCTTCTAGAAACTACCTGGAGGAAAGAGGAGCGGAGGAAGGGATGTGGGGGGGGGGGGGGAGGAAAAGATTCAGGATGATGTTTTGGTCCAACATGCACAGGAAACAGAGCCAGAGAGGTCTGGTGACTCCCCGGGGTCACCCGCCTGGGAGGGGCAGAGCTGAGCCGGGACCCCGGAGCCCTCCCAAGAGAGCGTCTGCTCCTCACGGCCCCGCTGGGGTCCTGCCGGAGCCCCCAGAGCCAGGCCTCGGGGCGGCTGAGCAGACGGGAGGTTCGGAGTCGCGCGCCGCGCTCTGGGCTCCAAAGATGCTCCTTACGACCATTCCCTGGGCGTCCGGCCTCGGGACCCCCAGGCCCGCCCTTTGCGGACTCCCGCCGCCCTCTTCTCTGAGATCGCGGAAGCCCCTGGGCAGATGCCGACCTCCGTGTGCCACCGCAGGTGGACACTGCTCTCCGGGACGGCCTGAGGCAGGGCGGAAGCGACCTTGTCGGAAGCCCGACGATGCGAAGGGCTCTCCGAGCCCCAGTCCGGCCTCACGGGGACACCCTGAGGTGCGGAGCGCTGTTCTTCCCAGTCTACGGAGGAGTCGATGAGGCGCCGAGCGGAAAGGTCCCAAAGAAGCAGTGGGGCCGAGACCTAATTCCTGCCTCGGCCAACCCTCGGGACCACTGTCAAGCCCTGCAATGATGACGACGGTAGCGCTGGCATTCACCGACAGCAGAGAGCAGCCGCCCGGCCGCAGCAAAGCGGGGGAGAAGGGAAGAAAGGAAGGAGGGGGAAGGACGAGGCCCTCGGGGATACAGAGCACGTGGCGCCACTGGGACTGCCCGTTCTGGAAGCCAGCCTGGGGCACTGCGGAGACCGGCCCGGAGCCCACTCAGAAACCTGCGGAAGCCACCCGACGTCTGTGTCCGTCAGCGAACACAGCGAACGAGTGGGCTGAGGAAAATCCCTCTCATTAAAAACAAAAACGGCACACCATAAAGACGTATGGCTGGCTGCTGGCCTCGACACACCACGAGACCAAAGTGGCTGCAGACGGTGCCGTGCCGTGTGTCTGGGCACGGGCCTGCCCGAGAGACCAGCACAGGTCCCGCCATGCTGAGCCCGCGTGGATTCATCGTTTCCAGAAGGTGCCGCCCTGCACTCATTACCCCCAAATGGACGTGGCCGTATTTGGTCAGAGCTTCGAGGCCAATCTTTCATAGGCCACTTAGGAGGGTGTGATGTCATTTTAAGGCTCCTGGGAGGCCGCGCGGAGGTCACAGCAGGCAGCTGTTTCTGCCGTGGGCGCTTCTCAGGCTAAGCCGCCTCTGCTATTCCCTAGGACGCTGCACGCGGGTGTGATCAGAGGCTGGCGCGAGAATGCGGGAAGGGAGCAGGTCATTTCTTGCAAAGGAGGACACATGCTGGGATCCCTGCAGGCAACGGGCTGCACCGGGTCGGCCTCTGCTCAGGCGAGTGTAGACATCCGCCGTCCAAGGAGGTGTGTGTGGCCTCGCTCTGGAATGCCGGCACCCAGCTGTCACTCTAACCTAAGTTCATTCAGCCCGACAGGCATATATGGAACGCCTACTGTGTACCAGCACCACCGAAACGGGAGATCACACCGATGGCGAACTAGCATCTCCTGCAACAACCTAGAATATAACACCCGATGCTCAAGGCAGACATCCAGACAAATTCACTACGACCTCATTCTTCCGGGCGCAAATCAAAACCACCATGTAATCGCTATGCGCCGAACAGAACGGCTTTAGAAAAAAACAAAAAAAGATACTTTCAACATCTCACACACATTAGGATGGCCACTACCCACGACAAAAACCAAAACAAGAAAATAGCAAGTGTCGGTGAGGATGTGGAGAAGTCGGAACCTTGCACACCGCTGGTGGGAATGTGTGACGTTGAGCCACTGAGTACGACAGTATGAGGGTCCTCCAAAAATGAAACACAGAATTACCGTATGACCCCGCAATTCCGCGTCTAGGTACGTACCCCGAACGAAACGGAAAGTAGGGGACTTGAATGGATATTTGTACCCCCACGTTCGCAGCACTATGATTCACGACTTCCGGAAGGCGGAAGCAATCCAAGTGCCCATGGGTGGGCGAACAAGTAAGCGAGATGTAGCCTACGCCTACGGTGGGCCATCACTCAGCCAGGAACAGGGAGGAAGCTCTGACACCCGCTACGACCTGCGTGAACCTGGGGGCGCTTTGCTAAGTGAAATACGCCAGCCACGAAACGACAAATATGATACACTCATGCTTACCTGAGGGGCCTACAGCAGTCCGCTTCACAGAGACAGAAAGGAGAAGGGTGGTCGCCACAGTCTGGCGGGTGGGGTGGGGGTGCGGGGTTAGTGTTTAAAGGGGATGGAGGCTCAGTTTTGCAAGAAGACCACAGTCCTGGAGACAGAGGGTGGTGACGGCCAGGAGCAAGGTGATACGTTTCATGTGTATTTCACCATAATGTGTAAAATGGGGGGCGGGGGGCGGGAACTACAGTATCCAGGGATGGCCAGGACACAGAGGAGCCCGGACGCTCCCACGCTGCTGGCGGGACAGTGAACTGGCAGAGCACTCTGGGAAGTGACCTGGCAGCGTCTGCTAAGGCTCGGCCTGTCCCTGCCCTCTGTGTCCCGGCCAGACACCACCCGACAGGGATGTGCGCACCGATCACATGTCCCGATACTCACAGCCGCACTTCGCAGACGCCCCCGGCTATAACACGCGTGAAGACGTCACGACGCACTCACCCGACGGAGAACCACCTGGCAGAGAGAACGAGCGAACTACACATCTGTTCATCAGCAGTGTGACGAGTGTCACTCGACCAGAGATCGTGCCGCACAAACTCTTTTACTGAAGCCCCGGCAAGTGTCCGGGCAGTGAGTGGTCACCTTTGAGGCCGTGGTGGCTGGAAGGAGGACGGAGGAGGGTCCCGGGGGTGGTGACGCTGTGTGTCTTAATCTGGTTACCGGGACCTGTTCCCTCTTGCAAGCTCACCGATGTGTATACTTGCTATTCGTGTGCTTTCCTGTAGGTGTTTTATACAAGTCAACAAAAAATGTCCTTTGAAGAGACGCTCTTCCAAAGAGAGTCTGGATCAACGGTTGCTGATCTGTGGACAAAGCCCAAGCGGGGGCTTGGGAAATTACCAGCACCACGGGGCTCTGATTTTTCTCCATCATTCAATGGACAGAGCCCGTGTGTGCCTGGCACCTGCCAGGCTGTCGGGATGTCATGGTGAGTGAGACCCATCCCTGTCCACAAGCATGGCGTGTAGACTGAGAAAAAAAAAAAAAAAAGGCATAAACAGGTACATCGTATCTCAGATGTAGGTACATGCTCTTGTTACAGATATAAATTGGCTGAAAGGCGAGACTGTGTTCAGAGTATCTTTGTGGAATTTTGTGTATCACTCGATCATAATGGTAAAGAACCCGGGCGTGGGAGTCAGAAACCCTGACTTCACACGTGAGCTCTGCCTCGACAGGCTCTGGGCCCCGGGCTGAGCACAAGTTAGTCTTCTGGAACCTGTTGCCTCGTCTGTGACGCGGGGATAACAGAGCCCGGCTGATGGGGTCACTACGGGAGCCGGATGACAGGGTGCATGAGATTCACCTCGCTCAGTGTCTGCACACAAACGGCAGCCCACGCAGCACCGACGACCTACTGTGTGCCATGTATAAACAAGGCTCTGGCTCTCCTGGGATCTCCCCTGTAGCGGGGAGACGGGCAGAACACAAGGAGGCAAAAACAGTCAGAATGTCAAAAACGATAAGTTCAAGTCAAATAAATAAAGCGGGCAGCGCCCAAGCGGATGTGGGTTTTGGCATGGCCGAAGAGCTTCTCAGGAAAGTAGAGTGTAATTTAACCATCACGTGGAGATAATTCTAGAGAAGTATGGGGAACCACTGCTTGGTGCTTCCCAAGGTAACACCCCCCAGCCTGAAATGAGACGATCCCGCCTCCCCCCGCCCCCCGAGACCCAGAAGGTGACATAACAGGACCGCGCTAATAAGCCCCTTGTGGTGAGGGCCAGAATTTCACCATTAGATACTTTGGCCCTTTACAGACACGTCCTCCTAGAATCTCTGAGAGAGGCTTCATCTGTGAGTGGCGGAGCGAAGCAGACAGACAGGGAAGGGAAGCGGTATATCCCACGAGAAGGGTTTGTGTGATTTTTCTGGTCAGAAAACAAAACCAATGTAAGCGGTGTCTCCCTTGTGCTGCCTGATCGGAAAGCTCCAAGCTCTCAAACGAGGCCTGGGGTAATCGGGGCCCGTCCCCGGGGATCTGGAGGGGCTCGTTCGGTGAGATCCTAACGGCCTCATTTCACTCGGTGTCTTGAGAAGCCACAGCCTTCTCGGGGGCAGGCAGGCCACGATCTTAGCCAAACACGCACAACGGTTCCGGGGGCAGTGAGTGCCGGCGGCCATTGCTGGTGTCTTTCAAAGAAGCAGCGGGAAATCCCTGATCGCTCTCGGCTCAGATCTTGCCTGGGGGGCTGCAGGCTTCCATCCAAGGGTTCCGGGACCTGTGACCAGGGAGTTCTTGCAGCTGGCTGCTGAGGCACAAACCCAGCGATCTTTCTCCAAGGAAGCTGGGCTGCAGGGCCGGAACCACCTCGAAGGCGGGATCTCCAGATTCCTTAATCTCCTGAACAACGAGGTCTAGACAGAAGCTGGCGCACGGATGTGGACAGCAGCTTCACTGGTAATCGCCAAAACCTGGCGACCAAGATGTCCTCCAGGAGGTGGATGGGTAAATAAACTGGTGCAGGTCCACACGGAATATTACTCCGTACTGAGGAGAAATGAGCGAGGACGCCATGAAAAGACATGGAGGAACTTTAAACGCTATTACTAAGGGGAAAAGGCTACGTACTGTAGGATTCCAACTCTAGAACATTCTGGGGAAGGCACAAGGAGGGAGACCATGAGCAGTCAGTGGCTGCCAGGGGCGGGGGGAAGGGGGGTGAACAGACAGAGCACGGCGGACTTTGGGAGCAGTGAAACCACTCTCCGACACTAGATGGTGGATCCATGTCCCTGGACCTTTGTCCGAACTCATCATGGACCTGCACGTTGGGGGTGGGGGGGAGGGGCGGGCGGCAGAGAGGAGAGAGACAGGCTCGGTCACGTCAGGAAGAAGCCAGGTGGGAAGAGGAAAGTTCTAGAATGTGGACTCAGACAGCCTGGGTTCCCGCTGCACTCTGCGGCCCCCTCACCCCACTTGCCACTAGTTTAAGCAAGACGGTAAGTGTGATGGCTATGATGGCCCGAGGGGAAGCCGAGGAGGCGGAGGATTTCCCACATGATGGTTCTGGCCACGGAGGTGAGGCCAGGGTCCAGGTCCCCGCGTGTGCGTACGTGACACAGATTAACCACCTCACTGACCCTACTCGCAGGCGTTCCGCCTTTTCAACCTCTGCCTATGACGGAAGAAGGACATAATGAGCGGAGGTAATAGTAAAAACATCTAACCCCTGACAGAGCGTAGGAACAGACGGGAAGGGACGGAGCCGTACCAGGTGGGCCCAGCGTCCAGGCGCACTCTGCAGGACCCCTGCTCGTGGGAATGAGTCGCACGCGTCCCCTTACTGCATGCACAAGAGGCCCTGTATCCCTGTCCACCGGCATTCCAGATCGACGCCATGTCACCGGCACCGCTGAATCAAACCGAATACAGCGTGCTGAAAACAAAATTCAACACCCAACCCAAAGGTGTTTCTCTTCTTTACACTTTTCAAAATTAAGAAATTAGCTCCCGGGGCCCAACAGAACCCTTAGAATTCTGGAAACCCCCAGATCTGACTCCAAGGATCCCTCCTCTCGAGCTCTCCCTCTCCCCTCCCTCTCTGCCCAGCGTTACAGACCCACACGGATACCTCCTCATTTGCTTGGCAAGCATTTGCTCCAAGAAAAAACACAGCCCGGATTCACTTCCCGTAAGAACCTCTTGGCTGAGGTGGGGAGTCGGACGTACCTATGGATGATCAGAATGCTGCGTGTACGGAGTCTGCGGGTGTGGGCACACAGGAGCCCTGGGAGAGGTGGACTAACTCGGCTACGGGCCCATTCAAGAAGCCTGCGGACAGTTCTGAGATTTTCGAGTTGGGTTTGGAAGGGTGCATGGGAGTTTATCAGGCAGAGAGACAGAGGTTGAGGGAGAGGAGTCAGAGACCGGTTAGATCCAGATTACGGAGAGGCTTGAACACCGGAGTGCAATGCCTGGATGTCCTCTGGATGACGGAGGAACACTGGGGCTCACGGGGATTTGACTCCCCCCCCCTTGCAGGAGGCCGAGTGGTACTCGAAAGTGTAAGGAGTGACTTGCTGGACTGCCGGCAAGGATCGTGGTCGCTCTGCGTCTTGGCAACCAGGTGAGCCTGCAGCAGCCACGTCTCTCCATCACCACCGCTGCTATGGTAACAACCACAAGGAGCCATCCCGTGAACCAAGTTAGAGCCACGCCACGCCCTATTCGATGCCTCCCCCCAGAGACACATGCCACGGTGTGACTTCTGCTACGTCCGTGAAAAGCACCGCTGAACGTGTGCTACCAAACGGTGGCGTCAAAGCCACTTGCCACATTCCGGCATTTCAGCATCCGTGTACTCAGGACGTTCCGAAATCCCGTCTCCGGGCGTGCCGGGATGAACTAGGTCCTGAAGTCGGGAGGCTAGGTGTGGGGGGGGGGTGCCATTCACGGAGACCCAAGCAAACCCCCAGAGCCCTTCTGGAGAGACAGGAGCACGGATGACAACTCGCAGAAGCTAGCGTGAGGAAGCAATGATGTCTGAGTTGGAGAGTGTGGTTTGTTTACTCGGTGGGTCACTCATTCACTCAACAAACACCTGCTGACGGTGCTCTGTGCTGTGTGTCCAGGAGCTCCGGGGGGGCACAGTGAGCACGTGGGGGAGACAAACTGCTACGGGAGGGTTACAGACTCTCCCACGGGGAAAGAGACAACCGCCGATTGTGCTCAAAGTTGACTCTTGATGAACAAGCTAGAGTTTGAGGGAAGGAGATGGAGGGATGCCCGGGGCCGGAGGAAAATTGAATCTGGGGAACGGCGGGAAGCGGGCCTGGCTGCAGCCGGGTGCACGTACGAGAGAGGGCTGGCTGGGGAGGTCAGAGAGCTGGACTGGCTTGGGAAGGGCGGGGAGGGCCAAGCTGCAGGGGTGGGCTGTGCCCTGCAGCTTTGGCCAGGCTGAGGGGCAGGCCGGAGGTCTGGGGCCAGGAGAAGGACGGGGCAGGGGCGGGGGTGGGGGGTCCTCTCCCAGCAGGAGCCACGTGGAAGGACCTGCCGAGGTCCAGGGAAGAGGGCTCCGGGGTGCCGCCTCAGGGAGGTTCACCTGCGAACCCTAACGTCTGACATGACGGGTTCCCTGCCGAGTGGAAGGAATTCCTAGCGAGACTCACCGCAGCGCACGCGGACCGCAGAACACTCCGCCGGACGCAAAAGGCCTCAGGGCGTGTGATTCCACTTCCCCGCACCCGCCGGCCAGAAGATGCAAATCCGCAGAGACAGAAAGGAGGTGAGTGGCTGTCGGGGCTGGGGGAGGGGACGGGAGCAACAGTGGCCTCGGGAGTGGCCTGTACCCTGAACTGTATACTTGACACTGGCCACTTTTCCTTTACAGGAGACTCACCTCAATTTAAAAAAATGTCTAAAACAAGTGCAGTGAATTCTAAGAAGCTAACGGACCCAAGGATGACGCTGGCGGCTGCCTCGCAGCCCCTGCTCTTCCTTAGCGGGGCCTGGGCCACTCGGGAAGCCTCTCGCGGGCAGGCGGGGCAGGCCCTGTGCGCGTCACCCCCAGCCAGCAGACAGCGGCATCCCTCTCCCGGACAGATGGGCGAAGAGCTGGGGTCCTGGGGGCTCCTTCGGAGGCCCCCTCAAGAGCAGAAATCACCTCCTGGCTTCTAGCCACGTGCTCATGATTCAGACGACGGATGGCGCCAGGCCGGTCCGCATAGGATGAGAGAGCTCACGCCCGAGAGCGTCAGCCTCCTGCGTAGGGGGGGCCCGGCCTCCGGTATATCGCGATCGATCAGCGTCCACACGCTCCTAACGCCACATCGAGGGCCTCGGCGAGTTCCACGGAAGCCCTGTGACCACGTTAGGTAAAACCAGGGTCACTCTTGCCCAGAGAGACGATTTTATACACACACACGCACACCCAGCCGTGTACTCAGCTTGAAATAAATAATCCACAAACTGGATTAAGAGTCTGCTTCCTGAGCTTCAGACTCACAGTTTATTCATTTATCAAATATTTATTGAGCGCTTCCTGCGTGCCACCAAAGTGCTTCCAGCATGTTCCGGGCGTTGGGGACACGTCATCAAACAAAACAAAACTCCTCGCCTTCATGGAGGGCTTATAGTCTAGTGACGGCCTGCCGGGCACCGCCGCCTGGATGGCCGCCAGGCTCCTCCAGATCGCCAACTAAGCTGAACCCGCCCCGTGGGCTCTCCCTGCCGCCCTCCCCAGCCTGGTGTGTGGCAACCGTGTCTCCCAGCCGGCCGCAGGCAAAACCCCACCGCTCCATCGTACACGACAGCCTGGACCCTGAGCGTCATCAGTCCCCAGGGTCAAGTCCAGCTGTTACCTGCCCCTTCGAGTCGCCCACGAGTTCCCGTATCCTCTGTTCCGGCCCCGCCTCCCCCTGTCCTTCCCGAATACGCCACGAAGGTTTCCTGTCTGGATCTCCGGGCTTCCAGTCTTACTGCCTTCAAAACCCTGCCGAAGTTTTCCTCCCGAAACACCTGCTTGTCTGGCTCGGCGCTCTGCCCTGTGCCTCTGGGCGGCCCCGCCCCGCCTTGGGAGAAAAACCCAGCACCTCTGGCCAGGTGCTGAGGGGTTTCCAGTAGGAAGACGAACAGCTTCCTGATCTTCAAAACGCTGTGAGGTAATAAATGTTTGCTGTTTTTAAGTCACTTAAAAAGAATCTCAGAGGCTCCTTCCCAGAACCCACGTGGGAAGGGTGTACCTGGACGTACCTTTGCCCAGACACGCAGGACTGGGAAGCGAGGGTGCAGATTCAAGTACCGCCAACACGCCCCAGCGTGAAAGAACGGCGCAAGGAGAGGCTCGCCGCTCCCTCCGCATCTTGACCTGACTGTAGGAAGCTCTGTGCTGGCAACTTCCATCGAGGGCTGGTCCCCCTGCCTCTGCCCAGGGACACATATTCCCACTGATGTATTTTTACAAAGCAAAACTCGGCACTGATTGAGAAAAGAACTCGGATTTAGCCCAGGACAGTGGCTCAAGAAACAGCGAGAACAGACAGGGTGGCCGCTCGCAGTCAGGGTCCTTTGCTGCTGTGTGGGGACCACAGCTGGCAGAGGGGCCCATGGCCCCGACCTCGGGGGCAGGGCTCGTGACAACAGGGGGAGACGTTCCCACAGACATGGGGCCCAGGACCTTCCCCACGCGGTCCGCCGTCAGCGGGGAGACAAAGGGGCCAGGCAGCCCAGAGACTGGCAGGGTCCCCTCTGCAGCCCCAGGAACAATTCCTCCTTTCACTGCCCCGTCAGGCGGCCAAGGTCAGAGGCAACGCCGGCCAGACCTTACCCTCCGAGTGCCAAGGCTCTTTAGAAAAATTTTAATAATTTTAAACAGAAATGTCTCCCCTTTCCTAGCTGTAACAGACCACGTGCAATGTCCTGTGCCCTTTTCTTGATGACATAATCGTCATCTGGAGCATCCGTGACTGCACACTGCCACCGTCAGGAGCTCCCGGAGCCCAGGGAGCTGCCGGCCCCTGCGCTGACTGTTCCCAGCCGCTGTGTGTGCCGGATCTTTACTTTCTTCCTGTCATCTCCCCCTCCTGCTCCCCAGACCCCGGGCGGCCAGGTATTTCTGCTCTCCGAGGACAGCAGGTCGGCGCATCCAAGTCTGCCCTCCTCCTAATTCCTTAGCTGCATCTCCTCCCAGAGCTCGGAAACCCAAGCAAGACACTTGTCGCCTACGCCCAGGGTGCAAATGAATGACAGCTGTGAGCTCGGTGTACACCAGCCGCCGCCTCTGAGGATGCTTTGGCGATCGGTGAGCCTGCGGGAGAGGGGTCTCGGGACAAATGAGGTGTCCCCCTGCGCACCTACCGGCCCCGAGGCCCACTGCTAACTCAAACAGTGGCTTTTCCTTGCAACTGAAAAACCCTCCCACTGAACAACAGGAAGTAATTCAAGGTCACTCACCACCTTTTAGGGCAGGGCTTTGACTCCAGGAAGAGAGCTTCCTGGTCCCCCCCTCCCCCCCCACCTGTCCTTCTCAAACTCAGTCTAAGTGATTTTTAAAAACAGGGCCTTGGCCTCCCCCCCCCCCCTCAGAGAGATCGGGGCTGAACTGGCACGTGAGCAAACACACACTCTGGGGGGGAATTCCCAGGGGAGGGGGGCTCCGGGCTCAGCACTTCAGCATTCCCGCGTGTAGGGGGTGCCCCTTGGTTTCCCTATGTGGCAGAGACGGGGAACAGCAGCTCGAGGCCCTGGGCTCGGGGGATCGGACTCCCCAAATCAAACCCCAGCTCGGCCGCCTGGAAGCCGCTTGATGTGAGGCAGGTGGGTCCCACACGGTGTCTCAGTCTCCCCCATCTGCACCTGCTTCAAGGAGTTGTGTGGGGCTTAAAGAGGACGCCATTCCTAAAAGCGCCAATTCAGCAATCCCCCTCCGAGGCATACAGCCAGAAGAACTGGGAGCAGCGAGTCAAACGAACACGGGCGTTCACAGCAGCGCGGTTCGCGGGAACTAAGAGGTGGAGACGCGCCGAGCGTCCATGAGCGGATGAACGGCTACGCCAAATGCGGCTGGTCCGGGCAGCGGAATGTTGATCCGACATAACAAGGAACGAAGGACTGACAGATGGTACCACGCGGACAAACGCCGGAAACGTCATGCCACGTCACAGAAGCCAGTCATAAAAGACCACGTGGTGTACGAGTCAAATTCTTTGACGTTTCTGGAAAAACCACAGGACAGAACACCAATGGGTGGTTGCCAGGGGCTGGAGGAAGTGAGGAGTGACTTCTAATGGGCATGGAGTTTAGTGGGGCTGAGAATGTTCTGGAACCAGAGAGAGGAGGTGGTTGCATAACATTATTCACTTTAGAATGGTCTATGTCCCGGGATGTGAATTTTTGATCTCAATTTTCAAAACCTTAGCTCAGGGCCCAGCACAAAGCTCACTGTGTCAAAGGTTCTGGTAGCAGGGGACCCGGGCTCCTGCGTGTCCAGGAAACGGGTCTGGTCACAGCCGTGCCCTCATGGCATTGCTAAGGTAAGGAGAGAAGAGGAGACAGACGCCAGTGCCCAATGCGCTAAGCACTCAGTTCACGACGGCGACAGTGTCGGGAGAGGTGGGAGGAGGGGGTAGGGCGCGGCAGCTGATAAGGCAGGGGCATCCGAAGGCAGGGGCGGAGGTGCCCCCCGCCCCTACCCTTCCTTGCTTACTCTAACGGACCCGCACGACCTGACTGGCTGAGCTCTATCAGAAACACCTGTCCCTTAGAAAGAGGACCCGGCACACATCCGGCCCGGCTCAGGACTCCGCCAGCCTGTTCTATCATTTTCCTTTTTGTGAGCGGCAGGACGCTTTCTTCAAACGAACGAGAGTTCCGACAGCTCAAGTGCAAGGCAGGCGCCCCTCACGGGGACGAGGGGCCGGGGAGGGCCCGGGGCTCGCTCTCCCACTCCGCTCTGGTTCAGGAACAACCTCTCCAAGCCCACGTCTCCTCCCATCGTCCCGGAGAGACGCCTAAAAACAGGCCCAGCAGGTTTCTGCCGATTCCTTCAGGAAGGAGACTGAAGGCGAACCATTTTCCCTAACGGACGGAACGGCTTCTCAAGGCAGAAACTGCCTTCCAAAGTCCGGAGGGCTGTCCTGGCTGAGAGGAAGGTACTAGATTTGTGGGTGGCTCGAGTGAACAAGTGAGGGCCAAAGGGTGCAAGCAGACGGTGGACAGGAAGGCCTCGGAGCCCCGAGAGCTGCCCAGGTGGGCACCGTCATCTGTCTTAGCTGACCTCCACCCGCCGTTATGAGACGAGCCCTCATCCCTCCTAGCAGCTCTATGACGTAGCTGGTGTCATTTCCGTCTCGCTGCAGAGGAAACTGAGGCACAGAGAGAGCAAAGTGCTTGCCCCAAGGTCACACGGAATTCTCACGGAACCCACAGAGGCTCGGGAGAGGGATGTTGATTTCCCGAGCGGCTGGAACTGAGCAAAATCTGGAACCCCCGTCTCCCGACTCTTGGCCAAACGCTCCTTCTCCCCCATTCCCCCGGCCGGCACGGAGGAGAGAGACAGCCACAGCTGGAGAGGTCAGCTGACGTCCGGTGACGTCGGACCTCACAGGCAGCGGACGGTTCTGGGGCAGCAGGGGGCTTGGGCTCATCTGTGCCATCGTCCCTCCCTGAGGACCAGCGTGGAGGGATCCGGCTCCCCTGTGACGGCACCTGCCGGCGGCCAGTGCAGGCAGGGAGCCGCTGCTGCTGCTTCCCGGTCTCGGCCCCGAGAGACGGCCACCACGCGTTCCTGAGCACAGCCTTTCGCGATGTCTCCCGTGTGGCAAAGGCCAAGCCGTCCTTATCTAACCGGTCAGGAAAAATACCCTGCCTATCCGCCCACCCAGGAAGATCTCATACTTTCTGGGCTAAAGGGACCAGGACAATCACAAAGTCAGCTCCAACGTGGGCCCAAGGATGAGATTGTTTTTGGACGAAAGGGGAAGAGAAGAAGGGAGGCAAAGGTCCCACAGACAAATATATTTGGAGGACTGTCTCTAGCACTCCCCTTACTGATGCTGACAATTCATAGTAACATATTAAAGGCACTGAGAAGTCCCGCAGCCGAGAAACCTTTACTATTTTGGTATCTAGGTCACAGAATCTCTGCTGTGTTTGTTCTGTGGTGGTGGTGGTGGTGGTGGTGATTCTTCCTTTCTGCTAGCACCCCTCCTAACAGCATAAAACAGAACGCATTTGAGGACAGGCGAGGCCACACTTGCGGCATCACTGGGAAGGCCGGGGTGGGGATGAGGGTGGTAGTTTGTTTGTTTGGGAAGAAGTCCTCTCCACTGCACGGAAACACCACTGCCCTTCTTAAGAAACTCTGGGGGCACCGCCTTAGCTCTTGGAAACAGACCGAATCCCTCCGGGGCTGTTCGAGGCCCCGGACCAGGCGGTGCTGGCCTCCCCGCGGGTCTCCCCTGCTGTTACACCCTTCTCCCTTCGCAGGTGAAGGTCTGACCTGGCGATCCACGCTCAGGGCCTACTGTCCACCAACAACCACCCAGAAAACGCCTTTGTAACCATCCTCTAAGCTGCCTCAGCGGGAGAAGAATTTCAGAGACAAGAAAAATCACACAGTTTTTTCCCCAAAAGCGGGGTAAGAAAGAGGAAGTGTGGTGAGGAAAGAGAAGAGGCCTGGGGATTGTAAGTGGAGGCAGCGGCACGGTGCCAATTTCACAGACGAGGAACCAGAGGCTGAGACCTCATCTCGGTGCCCTCTGGGGATTTCCCAGTGGCGATCTGTCCCGGGCCCTGAGGTGACACACTCTGGAACCCCGGGCTTGTGGGCAGGTGGGATCGAAGAACGACACTGTGCTCCTTCTTGGTGCTCCTGACAGAATTCATCAAGTAATTTCTCCTGCTCCTTCATTATCCGCATATTAACTCCAAAACGCTCTCATTTTCCAACCCGAATTTCATGGCCTGCTATTCTCAGGACAGGGGCTGAGCACTTAAAATACTCCCGT